>JAOUZG010044158.1:2312477-2343151 GCA_026289955.1 Argiope argentata | reverse complement strand
ATATATAAAGAGAGAGAGAGAGAGAGAGAGAGAGAGAGGCAATTTCCATCTCTAAATTACTTAAGTAAGTAGATACAACTTCATTCATAGATTTTTTTTTTCAAAAAAAAAAAAAAAGAAAGATGAAATTAAAGATGAAAACTACAGGACAGAAAACAATCGAACAATCTAATTTTAAAAAATGAAACCTCCGATCGCAAATTTTTTATCCTGTCTACACATTATAATTTTTAAGCCATTATTTATCTTAATTTATTTCAGTCATTAACCAATTTAAACCGATCTGAAACAATCACTAGACTTCTCTATCGATCTCTATCCCTCACTCTCTAGATAGGTAAATATATAATAATAATGACTTTTTTAAAACTTTCATTTCCAATTTTTCCAGCTGGCAAACAATGTTTTGCAGCTTGCCCGATTTTGAGATGAAATAACACTTATGATCTCATAGTTCTTCGTCAGCCTTTTAAAACCGCATCTGCTGTCAAAGAAGCAAACGTAATAATAATGTAATTGAGTCCTAATGCCATCACCGGCCACGGTATGCAATCTCCCCGAAGGAAGTGCGTCCCGTCAGCGATGGGAGGAGTATAACCCCCACTTATTAGTGTATCCACCGGGTTGGCGAGATCCAACCACCATATAGGAAACATCTCATCCCCAATTACGAAGTGCCCCCCCCCAAACGGAATAGTAAAAGATGGTAAAATATTTTTTGCCCGTAAATTGCGGAGACATCAAAATCTTTTAATCAAAACAATGCCATGTTTTCACATGATAAAAACTGAAGCAGCAGAGGTAATGAATTTACAGAATGATTTTTAAAAAGGCAGTTTTGGGGTGGACCAAAAAAATTTCTTGAGATTGTAGATGAAACTACCGTGGCCAGGGAGAAACTTAGTTAAGTGAAAATCACTGAAGAAAAGCTTATTCTTTCATCTTCAAGAAATTGTAGGAAAAAATAATTTAAATAATAAATTATTTTTCCCCACTATCGCATTCCATAATAGAAGATTCTTTTTATGATTCTCATTGCGAACGTGAAATTTAGGGATTTTCACAAGCCGCTTGGTTTTGCAGCTTGCTTTGTAAGCCATTCCCTGAAATGTCAGAATGACCTCGGACTTAAAGCAATGAGAATACCTAAATTATTTTATTTCTTCCCATCTTTATTACTTCTAGCTATATATTGATAATATCTATGTAACCAAAAATCTCCAATCGTACACATTTAAATCGGTTTTAATAGAAATTGTATCTCATAAAACTCCTTTATTAAGTTATATATCTAATTTATTGTATCTAGCAACTAATTTTTTTTGACAATGTTAATATTCCGAAAATACTGAATATGATTTTTATTATCATGTCAGAACATGATGTTGTTTTTAGAGCGAGGTTTTTGGCGTCAACAAAAATCCGTAGACGAAAATATTTTTTTTTTATTATCTGCACGAGCCTCTCAAAAAAATCAGCTTTTAATAACACGTTGCCATTCCATTTACAAAAGCTCTGATTTAAAAAAAAATAAGTTAATGACTACAGTCAACAAAACCTTTAAAAATGTCCTTTCGAGCACGTGATAACATGAAATGAAATAAATAGGAAATTTGATATTTTTTAAAAACAATAAATGCGAGGCAAAGTTTTTTTGGATCGTTTGTAATACTAAAGTGATTAACCCAATGAAACAATAAAAATGAATAAAAATATAATTTAACTTGCACGAGCACGTGATGCTTGGCTGTTCAAGGTTATGTTCTGACATGATACATTGAAATATGCATAGCAGATTTCATTTTAATCTTTTATTTTCTGATATTCATTTAAAAATTAAATATTCATTAAATAATTAAATAATTAAATATTTTAATAATTAATATTAATATTATTCATTAAATATTTCTCGTTTATTCACTCGTTTAGAAACTTTTTGGGATAAAATGAATTGAATATGTATATTTTTACGATTAGTCTCTCTATATATAATTGAAATTTTTAGAGTGTATTAGATTTGTATTTTCAAACCTTTTTTCAATTTTTTGTATTTGAATGTTAAATTGGGAATTCAATGGAAGTTATGATAACATTCTAATTGTGAATAAATATATGAATATTTAGTATACTTAGCTTGAAATTTTTCTTTTCAGATTTGAAACTTTTCTGTTCAGATTTTTTTTTCTTTTAGAAAGTCATTGCATTAACACACACTTCTCACCATTATCAAATTTAGATAAGCTTAATCCAGCCTTAAAAGGAGCGGAACATAAAGTCTTATGTAATTTCTATTAAATTTGTTTTATTTTACTGAACTTTTAAAAAGTATAATTTTATTTAAAGAAGTGATGCCGGGAAAGACAAAATTGTCGAGATTCCCGGATTCAATATAAAACAGCAAAGAACAAAAGTTTAAATTTCTAATAAATAATAAAAAAATTCTAGTTAATTTCTACTTAGTTACTTTTTAAAAAAATTATTTTAGTTACTTTTTTAAAAAAATAATTACAATTATTATAAATTATTGATCGCAAAATTATACCTGGCCAAAACAAAATCAAGTTCGTATCCATTGAAAATAAATCAGAACAGATTCAGAACACAATCAACTGGCGTTGAATTTTCAACGCCAACTGAAGCAGCATAAATGCGTGAATTTTCTATTTTTGCTAATTTTTATGAGTTGGGGTAGATGCAATAGATAAGAAATTTTTAGTTTTCTTTATTCTTTATTATTTTAATTCGAAAGTACTTCAAAATGAATCCGATAATTTAATTAATTAACAATATTTAATTTTAAATACATCCAAAATTAAGAAAATAAACAGAATCGTTTGAAATAATCGGCCGTAAACATGCTAAGCCTAACCTCATTAGCGTGGGGAAAAAACGAACGGACGTTTTAATAATATGGCGGTGGGGAAATGAAGATTTTTGGTGAGAAAGTTAGTTTTTAATTAATAAATAAAAAATTAATGAAGTAATATTTGAAAAAAATGTATTAATTGCTAGAATATTTTGGAAAAAGCTCAGACTTATGCTCCATTCAAAATCAGATCAAATTATGAAACTAAAGATTGTTTGTTAGAAACAATCTAACTATATTACCTTATTACTAAAAATAAACATACGTCTTTCTGCAGCATATAATAGATGATTAAAAGAACCTAAATCATTCAATTTAAGAGCAATAGCAACATGCAACATGCTTTCATTTTCTACTCAGAATCTTAATTTTAACAAAAACTTTTATTATAAAAATATTAGGTTACATTTTTGAGTAAATTATCCGAAATTCTAGTATGAATGAATTATATTAAAATTCTCCAAAATAAGATGCAGGGAACAATCGACGATAAAAATAAATTTTTCCAATATATTTGCATAATTATGGACACTAAGGTAAAAAGTATATATTTCTTTTGAAATATTTTTATATACACTTTTATTTAGTTTAGGTAGCTAACAATATAAAATGCAGGCAAATAATTTATTTTTTGTTTGCATATATCTGCCTTTTTAATTTCGATACAACATATTAATTTATATTTTTCTAATCAAGATCTCTATTAAAGATTAGATTCATGTAATTGTAAACTCTACATTAATCTATCTTGAAGATCTTGATACATCTGAACTTGAAATGCTTTGCGGTTAAATGAAAAAAAAGCAGGTTTAATAAGATCGGATCGATATTGAAAATGGGCTCACAGCCCGCCTGGGGGTGAAGAATGCGCGTAAACAAAGTATAAGTCAATGAAACTATGAAAAACACCAGACGCAGAAAAATTAAACTCATTAAGGATATACACGTGCGCTCTCGATTTCAAGTATTTGATTATTCAGGGGTTGCATAGAAGTGATTATTCCTTCATTTTGTTGCGTTATTCCCGTTACTCGAGTGTACACAACTTCATTAAACGTTGCAACATTTTTTATTAGCAGAATATAATTAAAACCCATTGAAGCTACCGTATGTATTTATATTTGTTTATTCCTCGTCTCCTCCTTCATAACTGGGTCGAATTCCATTAAATTTTGTCACCTTATTATTTAAGTCGACAACAAAAGTACTGTCACCTTTACATTGCTCAAAAGTTAATTAAATATTCATTTCATCAGAAATTAACTGCGATTACATATTTTGACCACAGAAACTTCAACTGTATTGATTCGTGCATTATCCAAATGAGTATCCATCTCCCTTGGCGAGAAAGAACAAGATTTTTGTGTTCTCGCTGAAAATAAGACCTTTTTCTTCTTTTAAACATCAGGTTTGACTTTATGCATAAAGAAGCAGCAACGAAGATATATTTTGTTTTTACGCTCTGTTTCCGATGTTGTGGTGTGGAAATTTGGTGAGGGGGAAGCTAGTTCAGGTGCCACCACCCTTGTCTTCGGTAGGCGGTTCAAAATCATGAGATCCGTCCTAAAATAGCCATAGTGTTGTTTCAAAAACGGGTTGTAAATATAATTAAACTAATCAAAATTATACACGGTTTTTTAGTTGATATAAATTTAAACACATTAAAATGAGTAGTTTTAATTTAACAGTAACTCAAACATATTTTTATTTCTGTTTTATTTTTATATATACATTTCTAATAAGCTTTCATTTGTTTCAAAACAGTTATTTAACATTGTCTTAAATCTAACATAAGCCAGTCACGCAAATATAGGCAAAATTTTTCAAAAATCAAATTGGTTAAGTAAGTCCCATTTAAATTTGGTTTGGAATTTACATTTTGGTGTGTGTGTGTGTGTGTGTGTGTGCGTGCGTGCGTGCGTGTAAATAGTAATCTAATTGGAAATTATGAATTATTACCAACAGTTCAGTTATTAGATAAATCCCCTTTAGATTAACTGAAACTTCGTCTCAAAAATTTTAAATTCATTGCAGCTTCTTAGATTAAAGTTATTGCTATCTTTAGTCCTATTAGATGATGCACAGCTTTTCATTCGTTTCATTTCACAATGATTCTCCGTTTGACAAAACAAAATAATTCAATTATAATTATTAATTAGAGCTTCCGTTTTCGAATAATTCTTTTTTTTAAAGAAAAATAATAAGAAATACGATTTACATAAGCTTTATTTCGGACCTTTACGGTTTATATTTTCCAGTTGGGTATCACGGGGACCGGGATAACCTGGTTAGTAAGGTGTTGGATTCGCGTCCCTTGGGCTGAGCGTTCGAACTCGCCAGCCGAAGACAACCCGTTTGTGTGTGGTGGCCTTTTAAACATATCGTGGTCCCAAAGTCCTCCATGTCGAGACTAATACCACTGGGGGTAGTGGGTCAGAGGTGATCATTTTATGATCCAGATCTAAATAAAGGATCTGTGGATGAAGGAAATGTATGAACAGAGTAGGTTTATGGAGTTCCTGCCCGTCTCCGGGCTTGGTGTTGTGAGAGGCTACATTGCTGTTGCTGGAATGGCGTGGACTGAAAGAGATACATGTTAACAGAGAGCAGATCTACACAAGCTACACACCCCCTATTGGTAACTGCATCCAAGCTAGCATGATGATTGGTTGTTGAGCTGATTATATTTAAGTGCTTGAGTTTTTGAAACTTGTTCGATCAGAAAATCTTGAGCTTACAGTAGGGTATGATAAGGAGTTAGGAGCTTAAATGAAATGTATGAATGAAGCCCACCCCATATAAAGGATTTGTGACGTGTTTGGGCTAGAAGTCAGACTTCTGCCCTCGGGTGCTCAGTGTTCCATACCCTCAGAAGCTGCCGCACCCCCAACCCTTCCATTGTAAACGGAACACGAGAACAACAACAATTGGGTATCATTTAGTAACTCGATGTTAAATAATTTTGATAAAATATTGTTGATTAATATTATACATCTAATTAGAAATTATGTTAGTATGCAAGGATAGTTTGATTTTCTGCACAATAATTGTGGTGCTTCAGGTATTTTTAATTAATTAATTTATTTATTGGAATTAACGTGTTTTTGAATTGATGAAAAGTATGAAAATTAAATGTCTCTGGATGTATATAGCTTGCAATGTATAAAAAATTGCTTAGTTTTAGTTGTTGTTGTTACTTATGGCACTTGCCATCGACAAGCCCCCTGCTGATACAGTAGCAGATTTAAGCCGAAAGGAGTGTCTCTTATTTTACAAGTAGCGTCATCTATGGCCAAGAGTACGACTTAGCTACACACACGTCACAACTCCTTTTAGGCGGGGGACTTCATTCATGCAAATTCATTCATTCATCTCAGATCGTATTTTAGACCTGGAACAGAGAACGATCACCTCTGACCCAGTACCCCTACTGAAATTACTATCGATGTGGAGGACTTTGCGACCACGAACAGATTTAACGAGCGTCAGTCGCCACACACTCGGGGAATCTTTTGGTCGGCAAGTTTCGAACTCGCAACCTAAGGAGTACGAGTCCCACGCTCTACCATCCAGGCCATCACGGCCCCAGTTGTTAAGTTTGTTCAAATACTAAAAACTTGTGTTTCCAGAAATGCTTAAATTTTATCACGTGTGTGGAATTTCTCCA
Source organism: Argiope argentata (assembly GCA_026289955.1). Lineage (NCBI taxonomy): Eukaryota > Metazoa > Arthropoda > Arachnida > Araneae > Araneidae > Argiope > Argiope argentata. The sequence goes on along the minus strand of JAOUZG010044158.1, from coordinate 2,336,618 downwards.
ACTACGATAATCTTAAGTTCATTTGTCTATTGCAATCCTTTCAGGAACGAAAACCCAGCTATTTAATGACGTTCACAGACAAAATGAACAATTAAATCTAAAAATAAATGTCTGTAGGTGTTTTTTTCACTAACGGCTTTAGCTAAATTACTTTTCTTTTTTTTCTTTCAAAAATGTTTAACTTTTTAACTTTAAATAGTAGATTTTTGAACTTCTCTTAAAAATAAAATATGTAGCGAAGCAGTTCTTAAAAAAGTAAAGTAACTTGACGATGTTTATACATTAGATTTTCGGGGGGGGGTCCATTTGATGGTATCTACTGCTGATATATTAATACTATTATATTGATATAATCGACAAATAATGGCAGACTTACCAATGGCACCAGATTGATGTTTCCAGATGTGAAAATGTTGAAATAAATAAATCATCCATCGTTATTCTTGATTAACGTCTCATTATAACACATAGTTTATCTTCTTTATTATCTACAATCTTTTTTTATACTTTCTACAATTTCTACTACAATAATTTCTGCAAAAAGAAATACATTTTTTTCTTCTTAACTATGAAACAAACAACTCTCATGTGCAAGACTGAAAATAAAAATTTGTGGACCTGTGACTTTCACGGCCTTGTCCGAAAGCCGCAATTTTATTTAAAAAAGGGAATAGCACTTTTCTTTCAGAATACGTGAGAAAACTTCCGGAAAAAACAATCGTGATAGTTTATTTAAACTCGTTTTGTAATTTTTAGTCATGATAATAGTGGGCAATAATGCACACGAATTTACTAAAATAAATAGAAAAATAGCGTCCAAATCAAATGAGATTATTAGTTTAGTTATATTAACATCCCGTTTAATGCAACACTAGGACTGTTTCGGATTGTACCTCGTGATTTTGAGCCCCGGTCAGATGACGAAGACGACACCTGAGTTGATACACACCTCTCTCCACACCACACTAGTAAAAGGGCGTTTGGAGCTGATGGATTTAACGTGCAACAGACCCCCTTACACGACGATTCTTCGGGGGAATCGGGTCTCAAAACTGAAAACCTACGGTTAAGGGGCCGAGACCTTACCACTGGGCCACCGCGGTCTTCTTCAAAGGAAATAAAGCGATATATATATATATATATATATATATATATATATATATAAGACGAAATCGGTCCCTTACATGACATACAAGTAGCATGTCTGTTCCGTAATCTGTGCATCACGGGTTCGAGTCCCGGTTCGAATATGGCTCTGCTTTTTCTGTGTTCTATCAGTGAGATGTGTGAATGTGTCTCCCTCCCTGTAAAAAAAGGGTTGTGCAAGAGGATGTGACGCATGTATTAGCTAAGTCATACTCTTGCCCTCAATTGGGGCTACTGAAAAACAAGAGACGCTCACTCGGATTAAATCTGTCAGTGGGCTTGTAAAATGCCATACATAGTAACATTATTTTAGTACAGCTTATGCGTTTTAAATCTTGGACTGGATAGCGTAGAATATATTGTATTTTGTTCTCACTATGCACTTACGTATACTCTAAGACAGGGGGAACGATACGCGGTTTATATTTCCAATCTTTTACCACTATTATAAACATTTTGTGACTAATACGCTTATTAAAAACAAAATTCTTATGACTTTCTAAATAGATTGCGAACTGTTAAGATTTTCTTATAAATTTGAATTTTTGGCTGAATGATTATGATTAATGAATTCCATAATTAATACTATTAAGCTTCTTTATTTCCATTAAAAATATTGAATTCCGTTTAAGATCGGCATCACGGGGAAATGATACGCAGTTTATATCTCCAATCTTTTACCACTATTATAAATATTTTGTGACTAATACGCTTATTAAAAGCAAAATTCTTACAGACTTTCTAAACAGATTGAGCTATTAGGAATTTCTTTATAATTTGAAATTTCGACTGAATAATTATGAATAAAGAATTCCATAAATAATACTATTAAGCTTCTTTATCTCCATTAACATAAAAGCATTCCGTTTAACACAAAAGCGTATAAAGGCGGTACAGAAATCTATTGTTCTTTTAAACCATTTACAATTTGCATTTTAATTATTGCCCTTTTCTTCTAAACATTTATTTTCTTAAATGAAAACATCAACTTAATTTTTTTTAAAAAAATCGTGAAAAAAATAACAACAATAAGTTTGGTGCTATAAAAAAATTACTACAAGCGCATATGTTTATGAAGAATTCTTTAGTTTCTGAATATTTTTATTATGAGAGCATAAAGAAAAAAAAATAAAGAAATCAACAAGAAATCTCATTCACAGATATTGTTTACCATGGAAATTTTTATTTTGGATTTTTAGATGAAAAAAAAATGCTTTCCTTTATGTATAGCAGTCTCCCACGACAACCGCGAAGCGATTCAAAGCCTTTTCCTCGTTGCAATATTTAACTTTTTTTATTAATTTTCCCTGAACACCTGCACTTCCCCTTCCCCCGCCGGCTTTCCTGCTTCTCCCCCGTCTCAAGTTCGTTGACTCAGACGCACCAGACAGACATCTGATGCATTCGACTTTTGGCCTCAAAATTGAAACTATTTGAATAATTTGACAAGCAGCGCATTCTTTCGAACAATTTGACACTGTTTCCAGCTGCACCTTTGTAATAAATTTTAATTTTTTGGTCCAGCCCACATTGTTCCTTTTATTTAAAATAACTGCAATTAACGAATTTTCAACAACAGCTGTGTTATTAATTTTGGCTTGAAACCATTCTTTAGGTAGAATAATGAAGCAAGTTACCATCCTGATTCGAAACTATCTTATTGACTTATTTTTAATCATTTTAATTCGAAAAAATGACAACACTGTAATAGGCAGAAATTCAGTCTTGAAATTTTAGGGTTTCTGTGTTTCTAACCTTCTCAGTCTCGAAAATTAAATATTTTTGGAAGATCTATTCCTCTATTTGCCCTCTAACTTCTACAATACAAATAGGTGAAATTTAGTACATAAAAATTACTTTAAAATTGTACATCTGTATCAATTTCTGAACAGAAAGAACAAGACAGTTCAAAAAACGCAAGAAACACGAAGGGTGCAAGTTTAAATCCTGCCACTAATCTTGTGGGCTTGGTTGATACCTTTCCAACAAGTGGTTTAAACCGAAATTTCTAAATTGATAGGGAGAATATTCTTATTAATATTCATAGATTGATAATATTTATATGAGGTCGTATGACAAACATTGGGGTCGGGTATTTAAGAGTATTGATGGTACAGAAAATAAATATGCCTATCTTTACATTCGCTAGCGAAATTTAAGGAAAAGTGCGAGCAAGCTGAAAATTTCAAGATTTTTAAATTGCACTACGATATTGCCTCGAAACATGCTGTCAATATTTGCAAGTTATGGGCCCTCTACGACTGTTCTAGTTTTATTAAGACTCCCGAACAAAGTCTAGTCCTTAATCCCATTGAAGATGAGTGGGATTATTTGCCGTAAAAACTATATGAACATAAATTTAAACAAGTAGGATTTAAGAAAACATCTGGACGAAGAATAAACATCACTGGATTTAAAAAATGTGATAATTTTGCAACAAATTAGTCCAATCTATGCCAAGTAGAATATGAGGGTCAAAGAAAGCAAAGAGGGCACAACAAGAAATTAATTTTTAAGTTTTTATTGTTTTTCTCAATTTATTGGGAAGTGTCCCAATACTTTTTAATCAAGTTTTCTTTCTTTATTTCTTTAATTTTTTACTATAACGATACTTACATTACAATGAGAGTTGTGTTTGAATTATTATGATTTGTATGCATCAAAATTATATTTAATTTTTTGGTTTGGTTTCATTTGCAATTTAAATCGAATATTATGATAAAAATCTGTGAACTTTTAGTGTGCCCTTTTTGATAGACTGTATATATATCTGTTAACTCGTGTTTTTCCAATTCTGTAGAAGTACTCAGGAAATATTTTTTCTCCCTATATAATTTTGCATTAGTACTGGCTGAAATATTCTTTTTTATAATTTTTGATTATGCGCTATAATTGATGTGCGTCCTTTGCAGCACATTATCCATCTATGCTTCTACTTCATAGTCCTCTCTCATTTCATTTCCTTCTATAACATTTGGAATAATTTTAGGACTAGGATATCTATTAAGACTTTCTATGCAGTCTTTTTCGATTCCTACTATTAGTTTACACTCTCCCTAGATAAATATGTATTTTGCTCAAATTTCCAATCGTTAATAAAATACTTTTTATTCATCCACTCAAGTTCAATAAAATAATTATAATTTTTCAAAACTTGTAGCGGATGATACTAAATGTTAGTTTTTTTTCCAACTATTAATTCACTAATTAAAGTAAATTAATTTTTAATACTTTAAATAGAGTTTTAGCAGTTTGTAACGAAAATTGAAGTCTACAGGCAGTAGCTCAATCGGTAAAATACAAGGATTTCGATATTTTTCACTTGATGGTGAAGAGTGCGAGTTTAATTCATGCGAAAATCCATAATTTTTGATAAATTATTTATATTAATTGTAATTATTTAATAAAAAGTAACTAAAACAAAAAGATGATGATCTAAGTAGGAATCGACTATAATTTTATTTTATATTACTCGTTTGGATATTCATATGCTTTCTTGTTTTCGCATATTTCAATATTTATTATGACAGCCCTAATGGTGGTTTCCATGTACATACAGTTATAAGAAATACCTCCACCACCTTTGTTACCCTAGATATACATCTTAAAGGTAGATGGACGAATTTATTGAATGTCTCTAAAGCTATTTGTTTAACCCATTCGCTGCCAAACCTAAATTGTATGAGGTTATCCCCATTTCCATTTCCGTTTTGAGTGTTATTGTTTATCTAAGTTTTATTATTTCAAAATAAATACACATATTTTGTCATAAATAATCGTTTACATGTATACTCGTGGTTGGCAATGGGAATAACCTCGTACAATTTTGGCTTGGCAGCGAATGGGTTAAATGAAGTAGAATTTTTGTAAAAATTATTTATTTGTAGCTTTTTTTTCAAGCTTTTACACTTGTATATAGTTATATTTGGGGCCATAAAAAGTTTGCAAGTTTGACAAGTTGTTCGTTATAATATATTGAAAGTATCACGAGTATATTCGTGCTTGCAATGGGTAACACCATGCCAACCACAAGTATATTCGTGGTTGGCAGCGAAGGGGTTAATTATCTTCGACTTTTAAGTCACCCATGCCCCTAGTTCAATATGAAAGCTTATTTTATTACCATCAAATCTAAAGTTTAAAAAAGGTGTTTTAAGGAGCAAGGCTTCGCATTACTTGAGATGCTTGTCCATCTCTTTCGTGAAATAGAACGATCTGCACCTTTTCAATAGCTGAATATTATGCCAAGAATGAAAGTAGAAAGAAATTCATTCTGAGACTAAATGTATGCGGAGAGAAAATAACGAAAATGCTTATTATGACGAACGTTAATCCGAAACATAAAATATAATCTCTGCCAGTTATTTGGAGTATTGAATACATAAATTGTATATTTTTTTCCTTCTAAAACAACCGAAATGCATTTGATCATTTAATTTTATGATATGTTTATTATCTTCAGAAACGTCAAATAGTCTCTCAAGCCGAGCTTTATTGTTACATCTGAAGAATTAAAAAACAACAGTAGCATTTTGATAACCGCGATAATCTCTTTATGTTTCGAATGCCTTGTGTACGAGTATTTAGGCATTCGTGACTAAGTCTTACTTGGCGAGATTGGGGATTTTCCGTCTTATCTTCTAGGTACGAATAGCTCAAGGGGTCTATATTTGGATCAAAAAGTTTTTTAAAAAAAAAAAAAACAACAATATTTGGTGCCTTTTTATTTTCGAATTTTTCAATAACTGCTTCTCATTAAATTATTTTTGTCACTGATATAAATCAGTTTTTCTGACTGATTGCTTTATCAGTGTTGCTCTACGTTAGTTATTTTTACAGGTTGCATTATTTGGAATAACAAACAAAATAAATCTATATATGGTATAAAATGAAGTCTCCAGAAAGAGTCTGTACGTTTGAACCACAAAAACTCGAGGAATACTTAACGGACATTGGAAATATTTAAAACATATTGTAGAGCATTTATTGGGGAAAGTTTTAGTTTAATAAAGTCATATCAAAATAGAAAAGGAGTTTCATAATTACGATTTTAACTTTGCATTTATCCGCGCATGAGTGAAAACCTCAAACTGCGCGTGAGCAAATAGCAAGAGCTGTGGCATGCATATGCAATACTTATTTTTTGGTTACGTCTGCTTTTAAACAGAGATTCAAATCTCATTGAGGCCAAAGAAGGAAATCCAACCTTGGCGAGAATCCACTAAACGCCAAAAAGCTTTGTTTGTTGCGCGATACGAAAAATGAAATGGCAAGAAACGTTCGGTTAGCGAATATCAGAGAAATAATGTCCACATTTGGGGAAGGAGAGTCTTTTGACGAGCAAAATAACCGTCTTTCTTTAAATCGTACTTCAACAAAATTGTAGAGACAGAACTAATCGTCAAAGGAGCGAAATGATATCCTGTGTTTTGTCAATGAACATGCCAAATTTTTACCTTTTTAATAGTTTAAATATTTCTGCATGTGTGCTATAAAAAATGTTTTGTAGCTATTTTTGATCATTTCTAAACATAGTTTTTATTTGTTTGATATTGCGAATCATGTCCGGGTCATATCGGGTGGAGGCTAGACTTAAGTTTAAAGTTAATTTTTCTTCTTGGATGCTATGCCACGGGCAACGCCTGTGGATACGGCTAATATTTAATATATTATAAATTTCAGTTTTTATTTGACTTTTTTTTTACATTTAAGATATAAATATTTAAAACTACGTTTACTGATAATGAGAATTGCAATTTTAATAGTTTAAAGTGGATAATAACTTTATAACCGATGACTAATTGATATTAGCTGGAAATCTTTAAATATCTTTAATTTAATTAACATCGTTAATTAATACTCCTATCTAACCCGTAATATCCAATTTCACTTATAGACTAAAAACGGAAAATTTATGTAAAGGTGGATTGTGACCACATAGATATTTCATTGGCATTAATTTCCGATTAAAATTTGTAAATAATATATTTTTAAATGCACATCGTCTGTCAACAAGGCCTGAACGAAAATTATATTACCTGTCAATGTATGAAAAGTACAATCACCGGTTACTGACGAAAGATGAAAGCATATTGCCTGTTATTGGTGGCTGATGCAGTCTGAATGGAAAGTTCATGGTCAATCACTGGTAGCTGAATGGCGTTTGACGTCCAATTATTGTCCCAAAGCAGTAAATCCCCAGCAGATGATATTCCCAACAAGCCGGTAATGAGTATAGCAAAAAAGACATTGAAAACTGTAAAGCATATTTAAAAATTTCATAAAAAATGATTAAAATTAATGGTAAAGTTGTATAGAAACAAAATTGGCATCATTGGAAAGCTAATTTTTTTCAATTTTAAAGTGGAGTCAAAAGAGTTTAATAATACGCCTCCAGGTAATTGATGAAATCAAGTTAAAATTTTGATTAACATCCATTTAAATGGGTTTCTACAATTCAAGAACTGATTACATGCCCTATTTGGTTGATTTAGGTGAGAATCTAGAACAATATCATTGAAAAAGAATTTCATCTTGTAATTTACAGATGTGTCAGTCTATAAAAAATATCATTGTAAAAGAGAATGAACATAAAATCCACTCAATTTCTGTGAGGACACATGATTCCAAAGAAATTCATATCTAGGAATAAATTAATTTTTTTCACTAAAATGTACTTTGGTTTCAGTTCTACTAAAAATTATTTCGGAGGCCTCAAAAGCTCAAAAATTTTTCATGTATGGGAAAAACAAAATTAAACATAAATAACTCAAAGTAGCCAAATCGCATATTATGCAGTAATGCATTCTGAGTTGGAGACTTTAAAGAGATATTAAACATTATGAAATAAGCTATTTCGTGTGATAACCCTAATAGCACACAAATATAGTACAATATTGAATAATATTCGCGATATTGTTTAATATTGTAGAATATTGCTTAATGTCATGTAATATTGTATATATTATATAATATTATACAATATTATACAACTGGATATGCTACCTGGGAACCTACATGGAAATATTCAGAATCCAATAATGGATATTTTAAAAATAATTCTTCTACAATAAGAATACACTTGCTAATCCACTTCCAAACATTATTTATCAAAAATGTCTGAAATACACTTCGTAATAATTTTTTGCATATAAGATTGCTCGGTTTATTTAACGAAAGATAATCAATCATTTCAAATCAGTCACTTTTCATTTTTAAAAAATAAATAAAATCTCAGCGCTTATGGAAAGAGAGCCAATAACGGAAATTCATATCCCGGAAAACTTCTCCCACGCACATTTTGGAACTCTCAAAAGGTTCTGGCTTTCCGATAGAACAAAATATCGCAGGAGGAAAGATAATCTTCCAATCTGAGTTGCTCTTGCAGTGCCGTGACTTGCGTCTTTCTTGTTGGATCAGATGATGACTTCCTTCGTGCGAGTCTGCACACGATGCAAAAGACTCCAGCGCCATTATGGAACAGTTTCACGGAACATTCGACGCGTGGTCGCGCTCGGTGCGAACACGGAGATAAAACGGAATCGTTCGACTGGATCGAACACCAGTTCACGGCACACTGTGAGGAAACGAACGACGTTGGGATTTTTTTTCTATGATATATTTAGATAAATGTATTCCGTTTCCTTTTCAGGCTCTGGGTGGAATGAATATTCGAGAGGAATCACGTTCTTGAAAGCTATGGATTTGTGGGGGGATTATAAAAGGTGGGGAAATGATTAAGAATTAAGAAATTTTAAAATAATCAAATAGATTATCCTGGAGTTTATTGTAATGTTCTTATTTGATCGGCATTAGCAATCTAAAATTAACCGTTAAGGTTTATATTTAATCCAAAAATCCTTGCTGTTTTTTTTTAATTTTCTTATTATATTTGATAATAATAAAGTTTAGTATTGAATGAATTTTATATACAAAACACATAACGCCATCATGTGCCCCCGATGTCTATAACACTAACCAGTTGGATGAGCATAAAATGGATGGAAAAAAATCAAAATTGCTAAAAGAAAGAAAGAGACGATTCAGCATTCAGAGATTTTCAGAAAATGCCATAGGTGTCTTTCCTTCACGAATATATTCAATTTTTTGCTGAAGTTATAACTGAATCAAGGGGATAAGAATACTGAAACAAATTGTGACTATCTATTGAGCCTACAGGAAAATTAGATTACTGACTGAAAAGGGATTTTTTTTGATAAATTACATTTTGAACATCCGTATAGCGTGTATAAGCCTATTAGCAATCACTGTAAAGTCAGAAATATCTAGCGTCCGTCTGGGTCCTGAGGTTTTCATTTTCTTCGTAAAAAACTGCATAAAACAAACACAGTGTTCTCACCCCTCACCTCCTGATTTCTGAAGGTCCTCAGTAGTAATGTCTTGACTTTGAGGCTGATGGGTTTTAGATTCAATTCCACTTAAGGTCCTCACGAATGAGGATCATGCGCATGCCATTGTGACTTCGAGGTCTCAGTATCCTCTGACTGTCAGATGCAGAGGTTAACTTTTTGCTCTTGGAAAAGTAATTCGATGTATAATTATTCACCATATACAAGAAGTGGATTATTGCTTCCCAAAACATATATAATAGTTTTAAGTTGAATTTCCTTAGTTTAGTTCTTTGTTTTAAGTTAAATATGTTCTTATCACCCTATAAATATTTTTAATAATCAAAATTTCAATATATATATATATATATATATATATATATATATATATATATATATAAGACGTTAAAACGACGTACCATCTTGAATGGTATCTGAAAGAAGCCATACAAGTGCAACGGGTTAAATGGAGGCGTGCCAGCTCAGAATTATCGTCTTCAGTATCTGAGTGCAGTTCCAAATCACATGATCTATCTCAAAATATCTCTCGTGTTACTTAAAAATGGATGATAATGTAATTAACCGCTTTTAAACTAAATCGTATTTTAAAGTATTAATCTCACTTGAAATTAGGAAAATAGATTCATAAAACAGTAGCCAAAAATACAATTAGGTTTATCGGAAAGTGTTAATTACTTTTTTTAATTCAATTTCCGCCCTCTGAGAATTTCTATAACATTTAAGAATCAGTGAAGTAGATTTTAAAACTCAATTTTATCTTCTTCTCTGTGAATGAAACCAATGTTTGTTTTTAATTTCAATAGAAATACATAAAGCTTTATAAAAAATTTGTTTGATAATATTTTCCATTCGATCTAAAGCCGGCTTTCTGGCACAGAAGTAGTGCGTCTTCCTTCGTGTTCTGTGAGCCCCGAGTTCGAGCCCCGGTTAGGGCATGGTTGTTCTTCTGTGCTCTATCTGTGAGATGTGTGAATGCGCCTTCCTGTAAAAAGGAGCTATGCAAGCGTGTTTGTGTGTGTTTCATCCTCTTTTGTGCTAGAAATCAGACTTCCGCCTTCGGGTGCTCAGGGATCCATAACCTTAGAAGCTACTGCACCCCTCTTTCCGTAGTATAAAGCAGACACGACATCATCATTATCATTCGATCTAAAGAGATAATTTTTCTGTTGAAAAGCAAAATTCCATAAAAAAAATTTATTCATAGAAATTATAAAGATTTTCGTCTTATGAAAGTTCGGTGTATAAAAATTCTACTGTAATTTTTTATTTTATACTCGAACTTTATTTATTAAGGCAACCAGGGACCTTTAAAATGACTTTTTGTAATTTTCATATTAGCAATTTTAAATTTTAAAGACATTAAGAGTAGTACTAGATGAGATGACACACAAAATTTTAAAGCAATATATTAATTTATTTATGAGTTAGGGGGTCAATATAATATGATATTAGCAATAAATAATGTTAATGAAAAATGTTCCAGGCTCTCCAAATTTGCTTGAAAGTTCTCCAATTTTTATTATCACTTACTCTAACCATTTTGAAACAAAAGTTGAGATTAATCTTAAAATTTGAGTTCGAAATATCAAAATTAACTAATGTAATAACTCAGAACTAAAACTTTTTTTTTAAAAAATCAGTAGCTTTAAGTTATTATATTGGTTTAATTGGATATTTCATACTCAAACTTCAAGTTTAATCCCAACTTTTGTTTCAAAAGGGTTAGAGTAAGTTATAATAAAAATTAGAGAACTTTCAAGCAAATTTGGAGCCCTCTTGGACATTTTTCACTAATGTTATTTATCGCTAATATTATATTATATTAACCTCCCTAACTCATAAATAAATTAATATATTGCTTTAAAATTTTGTGTGTCATCTCCTATAGTGTTACTCTTAATGCCTGAAAATTTTCAAATTGCTAAAACGAAAATTGTAAAAAGTTATTTTAAAAGTCCCTCGTCGCTTTAAGATAAAATGGTATATTCTTCATATTCATTCATTCAGAATTTCACTTAATCTGCTTTATGAACTATCATCAAAGTTACTCAATAGCCAATGTATGTTGTCATTTCTTTTCTCTTTCATTCTTCCAAAAACAAGCTGAAATGTGTCACTGGGGATGATTTTCTGAAAGGAAACGCACCAAACGGATCAGTTTTCTGTGTCTCAGAACAAACGGCGAGAACAAGAGGAAATATGCCACTCTATCTCGAGTCGAAAACGACAACCGTTTTCTTTTTTCCGTGTGTCTCGAAGCTTTAACTAAAACTCCGGTTACTCAGACGTAAAGTGTTTTCATAACAAGACTCGAGATTCCGAACAAAACGCTTAAATATCTCCAGCGTATTACGGTCCGTTGATTCGAACCCCGCCCAAGGGCTGATAGCTCTCGGTTCTTATTTAGTAATGCCATTCTATTCGAGTGATTATCCCATTCAGAGATGGAAAAACATGTCTTTTAATATGAATTGTAATTTCGCGTTGAAGAAAGCTTCTGCCTCTGCAGTATTAGAGATTTAAATAAATAGTACGAAATCAGCTTTGATCGGTCATTTATTTTGTAGGTAATCATTTTTTTCCTTACGCTTTGTTGAACAAGGCATAAATAGCGTTTAGCATTGAAAATGGATTCAGAATCTATACATTAGAATGCTTGGCATTAAATAAATTGAGCTATGATAGTCCTACGAAATAAATTATTGTGTATTTATTCGCGATTATACTTTAAAACATCATTTTAGTCATTTTTTTCAATGCTACCGAATGATTACTTACTCTTTATTCTTAGAGTAAATGAATGTTTTATTGAATCGACAAGTGCCTCTTAAGATATAAAAACATTTCAGTATCTTCTGAATTCATATCAAATGATACGATGGACACGGCATAGAGAAAGTATAGTAATCGTTTAAAAAATTGAAATTTTGGCGATCTCTATGTTTTAAACCTCTCCGAGCTCGAAAAACACATTTTTGGAAAGTGACCATCTGTTGTTGTTGTTGTTTCTTATGACACTTGCAATGGACAAACTCATTGAGGTAATCAGCTATTTAAGCCTAATCAGCGTCTCTTGTTTTGAAGTAGCGTCGACCAGGGTCAAGAGTACAACTTTTGCTACTCATACATAGCATTCGCTTACACGGCCCCTTTTTACAGGGAGGAATTCACATACCTTACAAATAAAACACAGAAGAACTACCATGCCCGAACCGGGAAGTCCAGATCACGGGGAAGATGCGCTACCTCTATGGCAGGACACCAACAGACCATCTGTCTATCTGTGTCAAGGATAATTCAAAAACACTTAGAGCTATGCACTTGAAATTTGGTTTGCTGTCTTTACATCACATTTGGAGATATCTATCAAATTTTTATTAAAATCTGCCCGAAAGAAGTTTATCTGACCACTGTTAAAATATATTCTAACAGCGGTAATTAACATAATATTCACGAAACGAAGAGAGCTAGATAGATAAAATTCGCTACACATATTTAACATCTATAGTTCAAACATCTATCCGATTTTGAGCCAAATTGGACTACGAGTTGACTGTCGGTCTGCTCTATCAGAAACATTTACTGCGGTAATTTAAAAATGCAGTGACTTAAAATATGAAATTTTGTATTGAATTTTGTGAATACAAGTACAGTTTTGTGTCAGATTTTTGTTTCAATTGGTAGAGAAAGTGTCTCTAAATACAAATTAAAGTTTTGAATCTATTAAAGACTTTCAGGGATTAGTCGCCAAGCAATTCGACAAGTATGACTTGATAGGTTCAGTAAAAAGGCTAATTCCACACCAAAATTTATTATTTCGTCACTGTTGTATGCCAAGGCCATGTAAGGCATTCTCTGGCATGACAAGTTTATTCGAAAGTATGCGAGAAATTTTGAGGAGACCATTGTCGCTTGTACTTATGTATTTCGGTCATTTTTCAATTCATTCAGCAAATCAAGTTTCCAAAAAGCAGAATGTAAGGCCTACCTACTTTTGCAACCCTTCTCACCTCTGATAGCAACTCTTCTTGCCGAACGTGAAGGGAGTAGAGTTGAGGGAGAGTAAAGAGAAGTCAGTCTTAAGAGGCGAAAGATGATGGAATAGTTTTGTTTCTTTCGTAATTTTGCTTTATATTTGTGCTGTGTTCCATGTCTACATGTAAATAAAAATTTGGGACTAAAATTGGATGTGATCACTGCCTAACGCTCACATTAAAGAAATCCCATGCAAAAAGGGATTTTTACACAGGATTTAAGAAAAAATTTGTTCGAAGAATTAGTCACACTGGATAAAAAAATTTGATAGTTTTGTAAAATAATTGGTCCGATCCAATTCAAAAAAGAATATGAGAGATCAAATAAAGGAAGGATGGCCCAACAAGAAATTAATTTTTAAGTTTTTATTGTTTTTATTAATTTATTGAAAAGGGGGGGTCTCAATTCTTTTTGAGCTCGTTTTCTTGTTTTATTTCTATAATTTTTAATTTTAACGATAATTACATTAAATTGAAAGTTTTGTTTGAATTATTAGGATTTGTATATATCAGAATTATATTTAATTCTTTGTTTTAATTTAACTTGTATATTTGAATAAAATATCATGATAAAAATCTTTGAACAAGAAATGTGTCCCGATACTTTTTTGGCAGGCTGCATATGAAGCATACAGTACTATTATGCTATAAGAATCTGATTAATTAGCTACTTCAATGACAATGTTGTTGTTGTTTTTTTGCATTTATAAAATCTTGTCAATGCATGGTAAAATAATAACAAAATATTGATAAAAATTAAGGGATTTTTTGACATAATTTTTAAATAACAATTCAAACGAAACTTGCGTTTTAAATCTAATTTTTTTAAAATATAAATATGCTTCATGTGACTAAATATGACTCTTAGGGTCATTAACCTTAACTGATGTTAACAAACTTTAGTTTAACGATATGTAAACAAGTCGAGCATTAAATTAAATACAATATTAAAAAGGAAATTAAAAACGTTTAATTGCTTTGCATAAAAAAAGTGCTTAAATGAGTTTTGTTTACACAGAGCCTACTTTAAAATAGACTAAATTCTTAATATTTATTATCTATTTTCTCTAAATTCTTTTATTTATTATCTTTTGGTCAGTTTTTTTTATTTGTATTAATATAGTACTAAAATTGTCCTAGTTGTCTGGGTCAAAGCTTTTGAATTCGTGATTTGGAATAAAATTAATGTCTATTAATAAAGTTTCGTCTTCTTAAAAAATTACAAAAAAAAGAATCAGATACAAAATAATTAACATTTTTTTTATTTCAGCATATCTTTAAAAGTACTATAAAATTTTTACTACTAATTGTTTTGAAAACATATTAAATAGTTTACATTATTTAATGCTTGGAATAAATTATTTATCTGTTTTAAAATAAAATCTTTTTTTTTACACAACTTCTCGTTTTTGTTTAAAAACATATTGCTTTATTTATGTTCTTAAAAAATTATATATTTTACCATACATAAAAAAATTTAAAAGCCATTGTTTTATATTCTAGAAAAATGCAAAATATTGAATAAATTTTTTTTCAATTTTGCTTCCTTGAAGCACGAAGCACAAAGTTTTTGGGAAGTCTTCTTGACACTTAATCAAATAGAGTTTTTTTATTGTTTAAAAGCTATGATTCCCTTGCGATGCACAATTTTATGTCCATTCTGTTCTGCAAAATTATACCAAACTGATTCTGAAAAATGTCTTTGAATTTAAATTAGCTTTCAAGTTTTTTTGTTCTTAAAAATTCATTCAAAGTTGATTATTTGACTTTTATAATGAACCATTTTAATAAAAGATTAAAATGAAATATGCTATGCATATTTCAATGTATCATGTCAGAACATCATTTCTTGAACGGCCAAACACCACCTGCTCGTGCAAGTTAAATTATATTTTTATTCATTTTAATGATTTCATTGGATGAGTCATTTTAGTATTGCAAGCGATCCAAAAAACTTTGTCTCCCATTTATTGTTTTTAAAAAATATCACATTTCCTATTTATTTCATTTCATACGATCCCGTGCTCAAAATGACATTTTTCTAGGTTTTATTTCCTGTAGTCATTAACTTATTTTTTTAATTAGAGCTTTTATAAATACAATGTCAACACGTTATTAAAAGCTGATTTTTTGAAATATTCGTGCAGATAAAAAATTTCAATTTTTCACCAGCGAATTTTTGTTGACAACAAAACCCTCATTCCAAAAACAACATTATTATCTAACATGATAAAAACTAATCATTGAAATTAATTTTTTCCACATTTATATATTTTAAGCACATATTCAAGTTGCTTTACATGAGGTCAATTCAGTAATGGGATTTCACTCTTTCAAAATATTAATAATTTTAAAATAAATTATGTATTATTGAGAAGTTATACGTTGATCTATTTTAGTGGCAAGGTCTATTTTAGTACTCTGTTTTAGTGGCAATATAAGGTAAATGGATTATTACATGGCTGAGATGATATGAAACTTTAATCCCTTATGTCCGCCTTTCTTTTTTCAAATTTCATTATATTTAAGTTTCTTATTTTATTTTATATTTTAGATCAGTTTTATTAAAGTATTTCAGATGTAATTTTTCAAAAATAGAAACGAATTCGAAGCATCAATAAATCCTTAACAGCATAAAAAGAAACTTTAAATTTATAAAATGTTGATTTTATTCAGATACAATGATTTCATTTATTACTATTAATTACAAGATTTACTTCAGATTTACTACAACTAGAACTGTATATTACTTAAAGATAATAATACGAATTGCGTCTAGAGAGGATTTACTTCAATTTTTTGAAGCCCTTTTTTTTAGTAAAATAAATATTGTATGAAAGTAATAATAACAAAATGGTATTTCTCATATTGAGATTTGTAAAAATAGTATAGCTGTCAATATAAATATCAAATTTCTATTGGTATAAATGTGTTCAAATACGTCTTGTAATTTTTATTTTTAACCCCTATTAAATGAAAATCACGCAATTCTTTGCAAATTTTTATACTACTCGGCTCAAAGTTAAGCAACAAGCAAATAATGTTGATAACTGTAAATCATGGCCTATTTTATTATAATTGGCTTAATTTTAAATTTTCCACTTTATTTTTTCCTTTTCACAATATAATTCTTGGTCCTGTATTAGAAATTTAATTAACTTTTATTGGATTTTTAGCCTTTGTAACCTATAGTATATTAAATTTATCATTAGTATCTGTAACTTTCTCCTCAATTCTTAGAATAAATCTTTTTTTCTTGAACAAACTTCTTTTTAAAAAAATTACAACATACAAAGTCAATTTTGCTTAAATTATTTATTAATATAATTTTAATTTTTATAAGTTACTCAATAGATAAGTACACAAATATATTGGTAATAACTTTCCTTTTCCAAAAAATAAAGCAATATGTCAAGGTTAAAAACTTCATTTCCTAATATCGTACTTGATTTAGAATTCTTTAGGCAAAACTTTAAAAAAACATTTTATAGAACAATAGCAATTAACTTTATTTAAAAATTTAATAAATTTAATCACATGTCATACGACAGTCTATTCACATTAGAAAAGTGGGAGATAGATCTTAAACTAATGGAATGTTATCTTAAATTGTGACGTCATTTCACATTTTATCCATCAACAAGAATATTTAACATGCATTTCCTGAAAATGAATTAATTAATTTGTCTTTAAAGAAATAAAATTTATAATATTTAATGACATGGTTGTAAATTGCCTTATTTTTTCCAAACGATTTTTATATACCATCGTATAGTTTAATATTTTATTTGAATATTCCATCAAATTGCTCATTAGTTAATAAATTATCAATACAGTTAAAAGTACAGTTATAAACTAAGTCTGAAATAATTTTAATTAATTATTTGAATTTTGGCAACCAATTTTCTAAGTTCTTATTGGTCATTTTGATTAATACGTAAGCAAATACTTGTGGTTTTGGTAACATATTTTGAGTTCATTTTAAAAGTTATGAAATATAGAATTTTTTTAAAATTAAATTCGTTTCCTTATTATGAATAAAAAATTGCTTTATGTAAAAAATTGTTTAACAGATTTTTTTCCAAATAAATAACTATAAGAAGCTAAATAAATGAATATTTTTTTGAACAATATGAAATCACATTTTAACTCAGAATTTAGTCCTTAAACATATTCCTACTATATTTTGAAAATATTCATTCTTATATGCTTTTAATTCGCCAACAGTTTTTGTAGGTTACTCTTATAAATGAAATATACTAAATAAAATTTCAAAAATATTAAGGCTTAAAGTTTTTTTCTGATTGTGTACTCGTTACTGGAAAGATTCTAAATGAAATCATGACACAACAAAAACAAACGAAAGCAATAATTGAAAAATTCTTATTTTTATTTGTTCACGAAATAATTGACAAAAACGTTACAACGCTTAGATTCAAAAATAAATCTACAAATTGGCAATGCACATGGATAGTACTATCACATGCTTGTAATAAAAAAATAAAAGTACGAACCAAAACTCATTAGTGAGAGATAATAAAAAATATCATTAAATACTACAAAGACATAACAAAAGAATAGAAATTTGAACAAACTGCTCAGCAGAAAGAGAAATAATAAAACATCGTGGTGAAGCTCAAAAAGCTTGGAGCTTTTGGAAGGCATTTATGGGACGAAATTGCATTTTAAAAAAACTAACAGATTTTGATTTTAGGTGAAGTAATATCATCGCTGACTTTATATATATATTTTTTCATCTCATTCAAAATATTTTTAAAGGACTTTTTTAATATTTTGAGGTAACTTTTGAGGTGGATATAAATGCAAAATGACTGAGTTGCAGTAAATTAATGGTTCGAAAAGATGTTCGACATACACGCCATGAATATTGCACCTGGCAACATGATTGCATTAAAATACAGATAAGCAGAATAAAGTGAGTTATTTGCATAATGAGGATGTTTCTTAGAAATCCCTGACTCAATTTAATTTTTCAAAAAGAAAATTTTAGTTCAGGATCCAATGAAGAACATTTTTTGTGGCTTTTAGAGCATAAATGGAAGCAAAACGAATAGAACCATTCTTTTAAAGTTCTTAATCCAACGGTTATTCGTGTTATTTTTTTCAATTAAACATTCCGATTTTATTCACTAAATTTTACTGAATGCTTTGGTAATGATTTTTTTCATTTTCTATTCTATAATAGTAAAGACAGATTTCAGAAAAGAAAAGAATATTATGAGTGGTATTTCGTCCGACTTAGAAAAATCATGAAGTTAAGTGTTAGTAAAAAAAGAGCATTATGATGATAAATATACGGACAATTAACAACATACACAAATAACATATATTCTATGTACAAAATATTTAAAAACGCCAGAGGTAAATTTACATCAAATGATTAAAAATGTTTTCCTTAAAGCTTTGCTACAGTATTCTAATTATGTTAAAGATTCCATTACGAATTTTTCATAAAATGCCCAAAATTTTTCCGAAGTTATTTCAGAAGCATTTTTGAATTTATTGAAAGGTTATTCTCCAATTAAATATTTCCTTCAAAATGTTAAATAATCTTGCATTCTATTTAGCTGTACTTAAACTTCTATAATGAAAATTGACCTTCATTCAATATATATATGAACGAAAGTCTAGAAGCTCAACTATATGAGAAATCAGTTTCCAATCCCCTAGTTCGGGTTACAAAAAATGTGAGTAAATATAGTACAACCGTTTATCATATGCTATTTTTAATTTTCCTCTGTCGTTCTTAAATTGGAGACTATTGTGGTGTTGACAATGACACCACTTTTTCTGTCCTCGGTGTCATATTTGTTCTTATTTCGACAGAACAGTCCATCTTAAAGCTCACACCCAACCAATGCCTCTATTTCCATTATTCTTGTTGTCACTGGAAGCAGTGTCTGGCCAACTGACACCAGCGTTAGATGATCCACCATAGTTATTGGCTCCAGAATTTCCATAATTAATAGCTGCAGAGTTGCCATAATTATTGGCTCCGGAGTTTCCATAATTAGCAGCTCCAGAATTGCCTCCTGCTGTACCTCCATAATTGACAGCTCCAGAATTACCATAATTGTTAACTCCGGTGTTACCATAATTGCTAGCTCCAGTGTTACCATAGTTGGCAGCTCCAGCATTACCATAATTGGCAGCTCCAGCATTACCATAATTGCCAGCTGCAGCAGCAGCACCTCCATAATTGCTGGGCCATGCTACACTACCACCATTATTGCTGGCACCATAGTTGGCATCCCATCCACCGACAGGTTGAGATTCAGCTCCATAACCTCCTTCAGAACCTCCATCTTCATATCCTTGATTCCAGTCACCTCCTTCTCCTCCTGTTTCTCCTTTTTCACTTCCTCCATATCCACCATCCTGGTAAGCGCCTCCACCTACTCCTTGTTGCCATACACCAGCATTCTGCTGCTGTACTCTTCCATAGGTTGACGCCCATCCTTGCTGGTCTCCTCCTCCATAGCCTCCATCCCATCCACCTCCTTGCCCGCCTCCTCCTCCATAGGGGGTTCCCTTGTCATTGCCTGCATCCCATCCACCTCCTTGTCCTCCTCCTCCTCCATAGGGGGTTCCCTTGTCATTGCCTCCATCCCATCCACCTCCTCCTCCTCCTCCATAGGGAGTTCCTTTGTCATTGCCTCCACCATATCCTTCTCCGGTCTGACCACCATAAGCTGGTTTCTTGATGTAATATCTGAAAATAAAAAATAAAAGAAATATTGGAAACATTCAAAAATTACAAAAAAAGTACATAACTTTTAAAAATTGTAAACAAAGAAAACATTCAACGTTTATTTTCTTTAAAAAATGACAGCAGCTTGGATTTCGAAAGACTTAAGGATGCACAATTTACTATTAATTGTCAACTTATTTATCTCAAAGAATATTACGAAGGATTAATCAAATAATCTGTTAGCCTAATTTTAATATTCCGTATTTATATTACATCGTGGTAAATAAAAAAAGAGACCAAAACGTCAATTAAAAGCTGAACAATTCAATTTCAAATCAATTAATAATCAATAATCAATTTCTTGTGTATGGAGCATTATATCAAAGATGTGGATCGGTTTTTCTTTGTAGCTCAAAAGTAGGAGGGAAAATCACTAAAAAAAACAAGTATATTGGAAATCGACGTCGGACCATTCATTCGAGTGTAGCAACAACTGATTTTTTTAAGGAAAAAGTTAAACTGTTTTAAATAATTCAAACCTTGATAATAATTAAAACCAATGGAATTACTCGAATGAATTCCTGTTCAGACCTTGAAAATAATTAAAACCAATGGAATTACACGAATGAATTCCTGTTCAAACCTTGAAAATAATTAAAACCAAAGGAATTACTCGAATGAATCCCTGTTCAAACCTTGAAAATAATTAAAACCAAAGGAATTACTCGAATGAATCCCTGTTCAGACCTTTATTTTCTCATGTAACAAGTTAACAAATGGTGCACAAAAACGCCGACTGAATGAACCCGATATTTATTACCCCGTGCAACTGCAATCGCAAACGGATTCATCATTCAATAAATAATAACGATTATCACGCAAATCAGATTTGAAGTTCAGAAAAAAGCATCCGACTCTAGTTAAGTAAATAAACTAAAAGCAGAAAGACCGTTTATTCCTTCGTTATCTCCCTTTTTTCCTACCTCACTCGTTAATAGAGCGATTAGGTATGCATATTCCACGCGCTTTTGGAAGAAAATGGACTAAAATAAGGAGCCTCATTCACGAATTGGAAGAAAAAAAGCGATAAAATACCAACCAACTCGAGAATTCTCGGCACACGCAGCCAGTTTTGCGATGACCGAAAGGCATACCGAGCATTCATTCATGGCCAGAGTCATGGCAAGAAGACACGGAAGTTCGCCGGTTCGCCGTGGTTATCGACACAGTTTCGGCTCTGCGCTCCAAGGCAGAGGTCAGATGCGATTAGGGAACTCGGTGGCACTGATTCTCGGCGTCTTCTTCGGATTCTTTTTCGGTTTCGGAGAAGTGGAAGAGGAGAGAGAAACGATAATTGTGTACACTTGTGTTTTAATTTGAGTTTCTATGGAATTAATTTAGAATATAAATAACTTTTTTTTAAAAGCAAAGTATGTCAAAAGGGTCTCAATGGTTTAATGAAGATTCTGTTTACTAAAGTTCTAAGCGAACTTGAGCTCGGAATAACATATTTATATTCTGACATCTTATTTTTAAATCGGGTCAAAAATAAATTATATTCTAAGAAAAAGGGGATTTTAATATATATATATATATATAAGAAAGAGAATTTTTAAATAAAGAAAAAGTGTATTTTTCTTTCTTAAATTTTGTGATAGGATTTGAAAATTAAAAGTAATTTAACATTACATCAATAAAGTTAAATTGTTCTTAAATTTTTTTTATAATTTCTGTCAAAAATTAACGATTAATTCCAGATTATTCATTCGACAATCAATAGAATAGGTCCAAATGTATTTGCAATGGACTCAGTTATTAAATTCTCTCAACATTCAATTTAAGTTGCATTGTTGTGAATGCTGTGTTGAATGCAATGTCCCCTCCAGATTGAATAGAATATTTCAAACAGGATTTATTTATTGTCTCATACAAAAGGATGAAATCAGATCCAGCACTTTTCTTTGTTTAATGAATAAATATTATGGATACTCTCCTAAAAACAATAAATTAAAGATAGGAAAGCATGCATTTATAGTTCACCATAAAATTCACAAAATTGAATAACTAGGCATATAAGCTTTTTTTGTCCTATGAACCAGCAGGTATTGTTATATTAATGGCTCACAATGGGCTCATCTTCATCTTCGTATTTTAAATTGAAAATGTAATGCAGATGTTTTCAGTAATGATTTGCAACTGCAATTTCTTTCAAAAAAGATATTTAATCACTCTTACCTTCAAAATTTTAATAACATAATAAATGCCCATACTATAATTTTCCTAGATTTTCATTTGATGAATTTGCTACTAAATTAATTAATCTCTACTAAACTGATTTACTGCATTTAAATGTGTTAAAATATATTAAAAAATGTAATAAAAATTAAGTTCACTATTCTTATTACCTGAGCTATTGTTCGTATTATTTTTCTAATCATGACCAAATGTTAAAATAAATTGAATGTTGCTTCTTTCACGTAGTTTTCAAAACATTTAAATAAATTATTTTTATCTGATACGATTTTATCATTATAAATTCTATTTTTTCATATCTTTTTTCAGAGACGGTAGATATTTTGAATTTCACAAATGGCTTCTTATTACTGGACTGATTGCGATAATCAAATTAAGATTTATCTGTCATTGCAATATTAAAAAACATTCTTTTAAAGTGATTGTTCATATGTTCGAAAAATTCTTTTATGCAACTCCATTACTAAATTAAATGAAGTTGTGTGTGTACTATTTTTATTTATTGCTATTATAATGACTTCACTTTAAAAAAAATCTATTTACGGAGCCTCGGTTAAGATCTCAGCGGATGAATTCAACAATGGTACAACTTCTTGAAAGAGGTCATCAGGATTAATGACTAAATTTAAAAACCTTTCCTTCTCTCTTGAAGGAGATGACAAGAAGCCAGACCCGTGTTGGGTTTGAATGCATGAAACATTGTAGTGGAAAGGAAAGATTTTTAATAGATTTTCCGAATTGTTTATGATGTTGAAGTGAGTTGTTTAATAGAAAAATGATGCTGTTAATTAGGACTTGCAGCGTCTTGATTGAGAGGATTGTGATTTCTGATAATGATAAGATTATTAAGGAGTAGGAAGGAAGCTATATCGAGTCTAAATATGAGTGAAGCTTTTTTATTCTTTCATATAATTTTATTCATACGGATTAATTGATATTTACAATAATTATTTTATTTCATTCAGTAAGACAAAGAAGATTTGCGGCTGAAAGGATATCATTTATAAGGTATTTTAAATGATCTGAATGGGCTGTAATGTATTGCAAAATTTACTTAATACATCAAAAAAGCTGGAATTTATTTAATTGGGCATTACGTACAAGCAAAAGAGACGTGCACAACACAGAACTACACAAAACGGAACGACGAAAAAGCTGATAATTTTTTTTCTCTGAATTTATGCCTTCAGATTTTAAGAGGGATCTTTTGATGCATGTCAATCACATGTACAGCTCATGCAAGGGAATCATAGGGATCTAACAATGGAATTTGTTAAGCTGTCTAATTTCTATTCCAACACCTGGAGTGAGGGAATGTACCCGGTGTTTAGCGGTTTCAGCAATTTTACAAAGCTTCCATTGAATTAATTAACTAGAAAAAATGGAGTGGACCAGGAAATATGAGAATATTTTAGAAGGAAGTTACTATGGCTAGCTTAAATTGAATATTAAAAAATAAATTTAAATTAAGAGTTCAATTGATATTTTATACTATTATTTCAAGTATGTCTCTTATTATTGCAACATAGAGTATAATTCATCCACATAATGTAAGAATCCTATGAAAAACGTGTGCATGTTATATATATATATATATATATATATATATATATATATATATATATAT
>JAOUZG010044158.1:2274732-2312467 GCA_026289955.1 Argiope argentata | reverse complement strand
ATATATATATATATATATATATATATATATATATATATATATATATAATGTGTGTGTGTGTGTGCGTTTTACAGTAAATGTCATTAATCCGGTGATTGTATATAATAACTGGTAATGATGCAAAATCGTCATCAAATTTAGTGGTTATTATAAATAATTACCAGTTATTGTGTATTAATCGCCGGATTAATATCATTTACCGTAACGTACATATAAGTATTTCGTGTGTCTCGGAAACGGCCCTAACGATTTGGATTAAACTTTATATAAATTTTGTTTTTTATTTATGTATATAGGTATCTTTTCTGGAAAAAAAAACGCAATTTTACGCACGTACGCAGACAAAAAAATATTATTAACTATTAAAACCTTTTTCTATCTACTCTCATACTAACGCTATCTTATAAATACAGCGCTATCTCATAAATTTTTGTGGTAACTACATCGTTGCGATAGGATGACAACCTACTGGTACCTTAAAATTTTGTGAGATAGCTTTGTGTGAGGTAAAATTCCAAAGTATTCATGTGTAATCAGTAGATGATTCGTAAATAAATATTTTCCCCTAAAAATAATTTTACAACAACAAAAAAACATGTCGAGCAGAGTTCTGTTTTCAGATATTTCACTTATAAAATCCATTAAATGCCACGAATATTCATCGTTTTATCGTTTATTCAGTGTAATACGTTTTTAATCTAAGAGTGTATTTTCGGATGAAAAAAAAATCCAGTGAACTCTCAAGATCTCAAAGCTGGATTGCTGTTTGCCTTGAGATATTTGAGAGTGACCCACTTCTCTAACCGATCGCAATTATAGGATTAATTGGTTAACGCTCCCCGTTCGCCTTTACCAAAGGAGATCAGGCAAATCCAGCGAAAGTTAATAGCGGTTAAACCTAATTCCTCAAAAAATGATAGTTTTTGATATGAAAGTGCATTAAATGAGATTTGAATCGTCGCTTTCAAATAAAATCGTCGCTTTAAAACTGAGGCTTCACCTAAAAAAAATCGAAACAATTCAGCTTAATCTGCTTAACAGAAATGCAAATATCGAACGAGAAGCTACAAAAAAGTAACAAAATATTTACATTCCTTTTTCTTTTCATGCTTTATGAGCTGTGAATTGAGCACATATTTTTGCATGCTGTCGGAACGTTCGTTTATTCTCATACAAGTCTTGAGAAAAAAAGCATAAAATTTTAACAGAATAGAAGTAAAATGCTCTCTACTCATTTTATACAAAATTAAATGTCAATAGACTTTAATATGGAAAATAGCATTGAAAATAAGATTATAATGTACAGCTATTTCAGATTAAAAACTGAGCTTTTTTAATAGTCTAACTTATGCTATTTTCAAAATGGTTGATATCATAATATGATTTTTTTTTATTTTATTCTATGATATGTAGAAAGTTATATTCGAAATAATTTATAGATAATATGAATTTTCTAATGACTCCAAAATAAATAATGCAGTGAATATTTTTCAAAATTTTCAAACTTGTCCTAATTTTAAATAGATTAATTTGGATGCAGGAATACTAATAAGAAATTGATTGAGAAATCAATTTTTGAATGCAGATATTTTGAAAAATATTAATGGGGAAAAAATTCAAATACTGCTTTGTTTCACAATAATAATCACCATTATAAATAATTTGGTGTAAAACTATTATATTTGCACTTTATTTCCATAAAAGAAGATTCTCTCTTATTATCACAGTATAATTGGTACCTAGTTAAAAAAACTTTTTTTATTTCATTCATAGTTTTTTGATTAATTTTGCGTGATTTAAATTTTTGTTTTAAATTAATTCTCACATAAGAGAAATCCATAATTTTTCCATTATCAAGGCATAATAAATTTCATATTCATGAATCTAATTTTCGCTCACACGAAAGCCAACTGTCCACATTTATTGCTAAAACCTGAAAAACAGCACTCATTTCTCCCGCTGACCCACATCCAGAAACTTTTCTTTAGCCTCTCCAAAATCGGTGTCAATAACTTTTCCCAGACACATTTACTCAATTATGAATCGATCAGCCTGGCCCATCATTCAAACGCATTCCATCATTAAAATGCTCCTCCGTCAGGCCCGAATTCCGGTTGATTGATGCAAAGGTTTTTCCTGTTATACATTTTAAGAAACTTCTAAGCAGACTTGGACGCTTCTTTGGAGAAAACAATTAATTATCACTTGCTTTTTCATTCAAGAGAGATCCTCTCTACAAAGACTCGCAAATGAGGTTAAAATCAGCCGTTAAATTGTTTATAAAAGAGTGTCATGGGACGTCGAAGCATGAACTACCGAAATGAGATAAATGGGACGGGAAATTAGCATCGAAGTCTGTTTACTTTTCAAAGATGTTGATGAATTCATAAGCAAATTATATAGCAATGGGACATTCTTTTTTGCTCAATATTTATCCTGATCATTTGCATTTTGTCCAATGAATATTCAATGCCTTTTGATAAATACATTTAGAATTGTTCAGATGAGAAGCATGTATTAACTATAAATAAGAATGAAGTTACCATTGGAAGAAGAATGAATCTTGAGCTTACCTTAGCCTAGCCTTAATAAAAAGATACCCTTTTGTTACATTAAGGCAATTTAGGCCCATTATAAAAATGAAATAGTCTCGGACCTATAGTTTTATTTTATAAGTAGAAAGAAGAATCTGTATTGTTATGAATACTTTTTAGAACAGAAATGTTTGTATTGTATTATAATATACAATGTTCTCAATGGTAAAATATATTTCAGCAACATATATATTTAAAACTTCTATTGTTGTTTGAAAAGCTTTTTGAAATTTCTAAAGTATAAACACAGTGTGAAAGATATTTGGCTAAAAATATTGATTGCTTTTTTTAATTGTAATTATCTAAACTGCATTTATGCACAATTTTATATTTTAAAAATTGAATATCCAACCGTTATAAAGGATCTTATTCTTGAAAAAGAATCACATACAGCAAATTTTATATGACTATTTTGATTTTTAAAAACCGAGAGAAATATTTTCGAAAGTTTAATTAAGGGTTTTGTTAACAGTAATTAAAAAATTTAATAAATAGAAAATTGTTTACGGTAAACTTTAAAAAAGTATTAGTATCGAATGTTAAAGTTTGTTATCGAAAATATAAAGCAAGTTGGATTAAATGTGGAATAATTTGCGCACTAATCACAAATCTTTTATATCTTTAAAATATAACCAGTATAAAAACATTTACAGTTTTTATTTGAGTTAATTTTACACTTCTAGTATAGCAAAATTTTTGAATTTCTAAATTTTTCCTATTTCCACAACTGTGTTTCATGATGTTCACTTTAGTTTATGAATTAAAACACTTCTTTCCTTAGCTAAATTATTCATTTTTTATATAGACTGCGGTGTACTGGTGGCAAGATTTAAGCTTCGGGGCCAAGCATTTCAGATGCGAGGCCCATTTCTACCAAAAAAATCTCCGTCCTTTATGTGGGCCTGGCGTATGTTAATTTTAAATTTGTGAGCCAAACGGTTCCCACCTGGGTAGGATGAAAGTGTGATAAGAATTCCAGCACAATCGTCGTCTGAAAAGGGTTTTAGAATTCCGATCCGTTCCAAATTAGTCTCAGAGTTTCTTCTAAAAGGACGGAAATAATTTTTGTTAATCCAGAAATTCTCCAGTGCTTCTAAGTTCTTTTGTTTCATTTCAAATTTATCTTAAAGTCATTATCTCATTCTTTTTTTTTATTTTAGAAAAGTTATTTTATACAGGAATGAACGTAGAAGAACTATATGAAGTTATGCCTATCTTGGATATTTTTTGCGGTTTTATTTTGTAAACAAAGATTTTTGCCTTCGGTGAAAGAGAAATTAAATTCTTTTTTTTTATCGCTACATACATTAGAATTTTTTAAATACTGATATTTGCCACCGAAAAACAAATTTCTAACGGAAATGACTTTGAAATAATAAAAAAAATTTCATGGGTGGGATTTTCAAATCATATTTTTAAATTCATGTCAAAGTAATTATGAGCTTAAAAGAATGGAATATGTGTTCAAGTTTTATACTCGTGTTTAGAATAATATTATGAAAAATTTACACCATGTAAATTCAAAACGCTATGTTAATCAAGCTAAACTAAACAAATACTTCTTTAACAACTTCAAAGTTATTTTAGCTTATTTTTTTAATTGCTTTATGGATAGAAAACGCGGTCTTTTGATGAAATAGAGCATAGTAAATACATATGAATTATTCTAGTAATAGTCTAGTAATTCTAGTTATAAATTTCATTCTTAACGTTATAAAAGTTGTTGTTTTTTAAGTCAGAGTTTTATGTAATCAGTTTTATTTCTTCATTATAATAAAAATGTAGACATGATATGCAATTAAAATGAAAAATTTCAGCTTTTCAAAAATTGCTTCTTAAGTATAATTGTAAAATAAACAATCTATATCATTATTCCGAAAAATGAAATATATATAAGAAGAAAAAGAAATCGAGTGAAGTAAAAAGCTTTTAGAGGGAGAAGCGGAGATCCCGATGAATTCTTTTCAATTAAAAAAAAGACGCAGTTATTAGCATTTTATTTAACAATTTTTATCTTTCTTCCACATTTTCCAAATTATTTCATTAAAATTTTTATGTTAATCGAAGACAATGAATGCATTTATATTAAGCGGCATCTGGCATCAATTTATTCCCATATATAAACGCCGATTTTAAGGCAGTATAGTTAACAATGATGTGGTGAAATAACACAGCAGGGGGAAAAATTCAAAAATAAAATATATTGACTTAGTTCAATACGCAGAAAATAAATTTGGCGAAATGGTAAATAATGATGCACTTAAAATATATTATCAAATAAATTTATACAAATTTAAATATTAAATTGAAAATGTAAATATAACTAATGAGATATTTTGGCTATGCATTTATAACAATAGGTACACATTGCATAAATACTTGGTTTTCTAGAAAAATATAAATAGATAAAGAAGTTATAAAAACTTTAATTTTTAGTGTGTAATAAAAGACTATATCGCAGCATATGCAGAAAAACACAATCTTTTTCATATTGAAGGGGGAATCGTTATACTAGAGTCCAACATATTTTCTTTTCATATAATTCAAAATGAAATTTCGAAGGCTGAATTCATGCGCTTTTATTAATAGACATATAAACATATACCTCTGGTGTTTCTACACTATTTCATGTAAATCATGATATATTAGATCCAAAATCATACAAAATGCTGTCTAACAAATTTTGACAGCATTTTGCTCCTATTTTATATATTTAAATGGCGTTTAAGTTTTTAAAAATCTATCTCTATATTAATTATACGTTAATAACATCTTAGTGAGAATTTTTCATCAGTTTGAAACGTAATCCTTTTGTTGAAGTTTGAAAAAATATCGTACAAATTATTTAAAGCAACATATTTTATTATGTATTGCAATGTATAGTTTGTCTCAGACATTTGTATGTTTTCCGAGCAAAATATTTTATCACTAAAAACTGCAAAAATAAAAAATCTAACCATTAGAGCAATTAATAAGAAAAATAAGTTTAATAGGGTAGCAGGGTGTATGTATTTAATCCAAGGGAATATGTTTCCCTGTCTTTTTCTTATTTATTTTCGCACACACACATATATAATAACATATGGGCTATGATTATACACATATTTAAGGTTACACTTAATACTGATTTAATTGTAGAAAGTGCCTCTAACTAAGAGCGAGCGAATAATGCCATTTGCCTCTAAAAAAGAACGAGCGGTGCCTCATTGCACAAGTTTCAAACTAACACTGGTTTAAGTTTTTACAGGAAAAAAACTTGCATTTTAAATGTACATATGGCTTAGAACATACTTTTCTATCTATGTTCAGTATTAATTAACATTTAGTATAAGAATAACTATACAAACAATAAAAATGCATATTAAATAATTAAATAAAAACAAAAATTTACAAATAACAGAATTCCATAAACAAAGGGTTTATTATTATTATTATTAATAATAATAATTTAATATGCTGAGCTCAAAGATGCTAAAATTTTGAAATCCCCGTAGACGGTCTCCCAGGGCAAGAAAAATTGAATATTTTAACGTGCTCATCTGCATTACATAATGTAAAAACAGCAAGGAATCTTAAATTAGAATTTTGTCAATATAAATAACTATGCGGTTAAGTAGAATCGTTTTCTCGATATGATACGGACTAGGATGCTTATCTTTCTTGACCTATATACTCAAGTTTTGTGACTTTTTAGATATTAATAACAATGTTTGTGACTAATTACAAAACGCACGACTGATCTCGACTTCCTTTGCTTCTTCGTACTATTTCCTGCGATTACTGGTCTTGAACAAGATCCCACGTCTTTGAGGAATTTTTGTGAAAGAGGTTGTGTACATTTAATTTTATCAATATTAAAATTTTATCGAATAAAACTCTTGAGGTTTTAGTGCTTTTTAAATACATACTTATATCAGTTCTTTATTTATTAAAACATCAATTCTCGTTTGTTTCGTATCACAATGAAATTCCGAATGGACTACTAAGTAATACTAACAATACTTATAAAGTAGTATTACTTACAGAGGATAGCTTTGTAAGTAATACTAACAAATTTTTAAATTTGTTGGCAGATTTGCGTTACTAAACACAAATGTAGTATTTTAACATAAATATAGTACATTACTAAGCCTAGATATAGTATTCTAACGTAAATATAGTAAATTACTAAGCCTAAATATAGTATTCTAACATAAATATAGTACATTATTAAGCATAAATATAGTATTCTAACATAAATATAGTACTTTACTAAGCATAAATATAGTATATTATTAAACATAAATGTAATAAAATTCGGAATGGAATATCCGTACTTAATTTTTTCTAGTAATTTAACTAATGTTCAATTAGCTTTAGAAATTTAATTTTTTTAAATAATGTATAATTCTAATTTAAAAATGTTTTTACACATTTTAAATCCATTTTCTCAACAGCTAATACTCTTGAGGCTATGTGTTAATGCAGAAAAAGCAAAAAAGGCTTCTAAAATCCCACATCTAAAATCCCACCACTTCTAAAATCCCACAAAAGAGTTTTAGGATCGATTGATCACTCTCGTTTTATTTTATTTTGAAAAAAAATTATGTATTATTGTCGAAATTCGCATAAAAATTATGTATTATTGTCGAAATATGCATAAGTATAAATCTAGTAACAAAAATATCGAAACGTTTTATTTAAAATGCTCTTAAAAGTATTTCTAGATGCATTTATTGAACTTATAAAAACTGTGAGAAAATAAAAATGGCATAACTGAAAACTTTTTTTTATTTTAATTTTAATACTATGTGCAAAAGGGTTTAGTGTGATAATATATTCTGCCGTTATTGAAGGAAAGCATTAAGATTAATTCGTAGCTAAAATTATAATTAAAATAATGAGCAACTTTTTTGAGTGAACACCTACTACCCGCTTGTTTCGTTGTTCTAATTTCAACATCCTGTTCAATAGATTGTTATGAATGACATTTTTATCATGCATAACTCATAAGGCACTTAATAGATAGAATATAAATAAAAAAATTACATTTGTTCAATTTTTCTTTTAGTTTATATAATTTTCGTTTAAATGACTAAAAAATAATTGAAAACTATGTTTATTTCTTTAAAAAAAGCAATTTTTTTATTTATAAAAATAAATTCTTTTCCTACAATCCACTTTATAACTACGTGTCGAATTCGATAACTCTAATTTCAATGGCCTTCTATAAGGAATTTTGAACTCTTGTTTTTCTTCATGTATGGCCCATAGAGCAATTCATAGTAGCCTATAAAGATTGTTATAGCCTTTTCTTTGGATAAATATAGTTTTGTTTTTAAGTAAAAAAAATCTGATAATTTATTTCAAAATAAGTAATTCATTTGTGATAAAGGAAGTTGTTTTATTAATTTCACCAATGTAAATTGAGCTGAGCTGTTTGATAACTGTAAATTCGTAAAACTAATTTATAAAATATTATTCTTATTAAGGATTTATTATTAAATAATTAAATATATTAGATTCATGGAATAATAATTTAAAACTATTATGATAATTTAAAAATATTAGATTCATGGATGCTATGTTATCGTATTTGTCAATATCTCTTTCCATGAAAAAAAAGCAACAAATCAATGTGTTTCAACAAAATTATTCGGTTATAATTTCACAACACATTATAATTTTTTATTATGAAAAATAATTATTAATTTCTTTAAAATATGGAGTTTTTTATTTAATATTTTTAAAAAATAACATAATTTCTAAGCGCATTTTTTATTAAAGAATGCTTATTGTTAGAAATGTATGCATGCAGTACTTAATTTAAGAAAATTGCCTAGTTTCTCACATTAAATGAAAAAAGTGAATTCCCAATCTGCCAAATTACATGAAATGCGCCAATATAAGAGCTTTAGTTAAAAATATGTTTTTCTCGGGAAAACATATTTCAATCTAATGTATCCTGATTAATTGATTACAGTTACGTATAAATGCTGTAATTAATTCCAAAAAATTAATAAAAAATTATAACAAATTAAAAAATTAAAATTTGAAATAATTCCAAAAAAGTGAATTTCAAATGCGTCAAATGATCTGAAATGCACCAAGATAAAAGCTTTAGTTAAAAATATGTTTTTCTCGGGAAAATACATTCCAATCTAATGTATACATAGCTTTAATTAATCTTATTAATTAATTACAGCTATGTATGAATGCTGTTATTAATTCCAATAAAATTAATTAAAAAATTAAAATAATTTCAAAAAAGTGAATTCCAAATGCGCCAAATTACCTTAAATGCGCCAGGGTAAGAGCTTTAGCTAAAAATATGTTTTCCCCGAGAAAATATATTCCAATCTAATGAATCCTTATTAATTAATTACAGCTATCTCTATACGGAAATCATTCGACTGGGAATACTTATCATCACATTCCGGTCGACTCATTAGCTTCAACTAAATTGAGCTGAGGTCGCATCTGATATCAAGTCCTTCCCATGTAGCCAATCGTCCCACCATCCTAATGGAATTGAGTCGACTTTTTTTTTATTGCCAAGGTTTGTATTTTTTTTTCGTTCCTTTTTTTTCTCACGTCGTTAATTTTTTAAATTCCCTTCTTAATTGACCCACGAATCCGTTCTTCTCATTTGTCGTTCCGAGTGAGTGCTCCGGATGAGTGAGGAGAAGTGGGCTGTTAACTGCTCAAAATCCGGGAGCAGCACAAGGTGGAACAGTAATGATAACGTACGGATAGACCGATGGAGAGATAACGCTGATTTCGAATCTATGTCCAATGTTATCTGCCGCCATTTGAATGCTAATCCCATGTTACTGCCCACAGTTACTAAAAACATTTTATTTTTGGCACGAGTTAACGAGATTTGGTCGTAAATATGAAAGAACTAGTCTTTTGAATGGAAAGGTTCAATTTTTTAATGCGAGGTATTTCAGCAGGTAATACAACTAAATGAACTATGTGACAAATTATTTGTAGTTTTCATTTTGAAGTAGAAATTTCTGAATGTTTTCGGTATTAGATATGTACAATACCCTCCCGAGTATCCAGTGCACGACTATCCGACCTAGTTTATTATTTATTTTTATGTTTTATGTTGTCATTTGCTTGTTTCTTTCATATTGATGGCTGTGTAATTTTATCATGTCAGAACATGATATTATTTTGGGAATGAGGTTTTCTGGAGTCAAAAAAAATTCCTTAGGCGAAAAATAGAAATTTTATTATCTGCACGAGCATTTCAAAAAATCAGCTTTTAATAATGCGTTGACATTGCATTTACAAAAGCCTTGATTTAAATAAATTAGTTAATGACTGCAACAAACAAAAGCTAGAAAAAGGTCATTTTGAGCACGCGATTATATGAAATGAAATAATACAGGAAATGCGATATATTTTAAACAATAAATGCGAGACAAAGTTTTCTCTGGTCGTTTTCCATACTACAGTGACTCGTTCAAATGAAACCATTAAAATGAATAAAAACATTATTCAACTTGCACGAGCACGGGGTGCTTGGCCGTTCAAGGTTATGTTCTGACATGAAACATTGAAATAGGCATCGTAGATTTCATTTTAATCTTATAATATTGCGTTTTTGAGTTATAACTTTTACATCCATATAAAGGTGCGCACTGGCAGACGACCAATGCTTTAAGGGATTTGGTTCCAAGTTTGATACTGATTTACATCTAAGGAACTAAATTAGTATTCTAATTTTTATCTATTTAGCTCTTTTTTTTTTGAAGAGGGAGGGGTCAATAAAGTCCACCTACATCTATAGCAAACGGGAAGAGGGTTATATGGGCCCTAGAAATGGAGGTGTTGTGTTAAGATGTTAACACGTTTAGAATAAAAATTTTACGTATTATGTTTTGTATAAAAACCGGCCAATCCGGCTTTTTTGTTGAAGCCGGTCTACTCTTCTGCCATTAGTATCTGGTCTAATGTGGCGGATATAAATGTATACTGTAGCATTTTCATAGTATAAGTTCAATCCTAATTTTCCTATTTTAATTTTTATACTATTAAGTATTAGCTTTTCTATTTATGAAGTCATTTTTTAAAACATTTTGGAAACTCGTGCAATTTAATTATTTAAAAATGTTTATAATATCTTGTTAAAGTTGTATTTAGTGGTAACAACTGAGTATCCAAGGCCATTCTATTAACATTAGTGACTTTGATTTTAGGAAGTGTGAAATTTAACAGCAAGATAGTGTTGGAGACGAAATAAAGCTTCGGTTTGTTGTCAGGTTTGGCATGAAGTCCCCTAAAAACCTGTCATAAATGCAGGGAGAAAATAATTTCTGTTTAAAAAAGATTGGCAATAAATAAATACTTACGGAACAGGGACTTCCACCTTCTTCTTCACAATGATCTGTTTGTAAACTGGAACTTTAACCGGGTAGTGGAATGGCTTGGGTACTTTCACTACTTTATGCACAGGAACGGGGATGTATTTGGGGACTTTTACTGGATACGGAACAGGCACCGCTTTGGGAACAGGAACGGGTTTGTAGATTGGAACAGCCTCAGTTTTCAGTACAGGGAATGGAACACCAATGGGCACTGGTTTTGGCACTGCAACGATCTTTGGTACAGGAATGGCCTTGGGAACATTCACTATCTTCGGAATGGTCTTCACAACTGGTACTCTGAACGGGACAGGTACGTGGTGTGGTACATGTATGATTTTTGGGACTGGGATGTATTTCGGTACTGGGACAGGCTTTGGTACGGCTACCTTGTGATAAACTGGTACTTCTTTATGTACTACTTTTATATTTGGCTCTGGTGGATAGTTGTTGGCTTCGATCACAACGAAGCATAGTACGCCCACTAAAACAGTTATCACTAACTTCATGGTTGAATAGTCTAGAAAAAAGAAAGAATCTCATATAAGTAAATTTGTTTTAAATGTTAAGAAAAAAATTTCTG
This sequence comes from Argiope argentata, assembly GCA_026289955.1. Lineage (NCBI taxonomy): Eukaryota > Metazoa > Arthropoda > Arachnida > Araneae > Araneidae > Argiope > Argiope argentata. Next base: position 2,300,936 of record JAOUZG010044158.1, on the reverse strand, counting down.
TTACTATTTATTAATTCCGGATTCGATTCTTGTTGCTCTAAGAGCTTTATTAATTCCCAAAAAGCAAAATCACTTTTTGTGGCGGAAAATTAATTTATTCCAAAGTAAAAATTTTATATTGAAATATAAATTAAAAAAAATTGCCATCTTAAATTCATATAATTTTTCATCTAAATTCTTATAATGATGCCATTAAAATGAAGTATTTATTACGAATTATTTTTATAAAATAAATTTTTCAACTTTCATTGACATTTGTATACATTTTCTGCTTTGCATCACTGATGACCAATAAAATTCTCATTCTATTTTCTAATTTAAAATGATAATAATTTAAGTACGCTAAAGAGGATTCCAAATAACATATTTTATAAGTTGATGTTTTTCAAATTATTAGAAATTTAGTTGAATCACATATTTTTTGACAAAGAATTGTCATTGAATTGATAGAAACATACTTTTATGCTTATTTTTTCAAACCAATTTTTAAATCTTATTTTTTAATCGATTCCCAATTGTTAAAGCCTTTAATAGATTAAAGAAAAACTAAAAAAAATTTAAAAATCTTAAGGAGTGCTTTCTTCAATGAATGTAGATTTCTCTTAATAGAAAATGAGTTAAAATTGTATCGTTTAACAATTAACAGAATATATATTTCAGTCATTTACAAAAAAATCTGTTATGTATTTTAATTGCCCTCGATTTCCAATTCAGATTCTAAGATACTTCTTTGAGAACAAAGTTTATTCGTTTATTTTTATTCTTAAAGATTTTATAAAACAAGTATCCAACTGAAATGATTACAGGTAAAAGCGAGAAAAAAAAGAAAAGAAATATACTTCGCTTGTTTCAGAAATAGTAAGCGGTTTACAATTCTGATAACAGTAAATACAGAAAGAATGTTTTAATGCGATTTCTCCGATTTAATCATAAGCTCATCAATCGTATTACCTAAAAACTAAAATTCACTTTTTTTCTTCTCTTCAATAAATAAACCTTAGAGCTATATTCTTTAAAAAGGGAAAAATAGCCGCGATCCGTATGAAACTGATTTTAAATAATGCTAATACATGATAATGCGTTTTGAAAACTAATCCACTTTTAGCTTTAAGCACGAATGAGATATTTACTTTCTACAACATTTATTATCAGATATTTGGGTTTCGTAAATTTTGTGGAATGAAGACGGTTATCTGTATTCTGCTTTTATTGATTCAATATTAAGAAGAGTGATATTGGTTTGAAATTAGCAATAGAAAAAATTGAACTTAAAATTTGCACAAGTACTCTTCTTATATTCTTTTTCAGATTTAACGCATGCCTAAAAATAATAAGAATTTAATCTAGTTCTATTTTTATACTTGATTTTTAGATTTACTTTATATTTAACCGATTCATTAAAAAATGGATCACTTTTACTGCACTTGTTTTCATATACTCATTTGCTTTCAAGAAAACTTGGATATGTTTTAAAATAAAACACAGTGCATTTCAGTTGCTTCCTTTTTAATTTTGTAGCAATATTTCGATTGAAAATAACCCTACCTGCTTTTTATGTTATGTTTGATTTTCCTTTAACTCTATAATGACGGTTTGAGCAGTTTCAGAAATATCGTCTTTATTACTTAATATTGAAGAAAACCAATAGATTACTAATATGTTAATATGATTAGTTTGGAGTTTTTGTAAAAATGTGGTGAAAAGAAACATGGTATAAATACCTATTAAATTGCTGATTTCATAAATATACTAATGCTGCGCGTTTAAAATAAAGCTGTAGTTAATGTTTCTACAAAACCTATTAAACTTTACTTTTTACAAAATTCATTTTAAAACAGAAAATTAGCAAATCTATTAAACTATCTATGCAGATTTTTTAAATGTAAAGATTATTAAATATTCCCTTTTTTATGCCTTTACAAAACTTGGTTAATGGGTAGAAATTACCTCCATCATTCATTACATGAAATATTAATGTAGAAAATTAAGTCACTCTAATTTTTTTAAATGTCTTGACTTATGAATCTTTAACTGAAATGTATGTTACAATATTGAATCAACTATAGGATATGTTTATTTAAAACAGTTTGTTTAGGAATTTGCTTGAGCTTATAAAATAATCAAAGCTTTCTATTAATAAATTAAGAGTTGAGATCTAAGAATTCTTATTCCTTAAGAAAAATCTATACGATGAATTTTTACTATCATGTCAGAACGTGATGTTGTTTTGGGGATGAAATTTTTGGCGTCAACAAAAATCCGGTGTCAAAAAAATTTTAAAAAAATCCGTAAGAAACAAAAATAAAAATTTTAAGATCTGCATAAGCATTTTAAAAAAATCAGCTTTTAATAGCGCGTTGCCATTTCATTTACAAAAGCTCTGATTAAAAAAAATAAGTTAATGACTACAGAAAATAAAACTAAGAAAAATGTCATTTTGAGCACGCGTTTATATGAAATAAAATAAATAGGAAATGTGATATTTCTTCAAACAATAAATGCGAGACAAAATTTTTTTGGATCGTTTGCAATACTAAAGTGACTCATTCAGTTAAACGATTAAAATGAATGAAAATATAATTTAACTTGCACGAGCACCTGGTGTTTGGCCGTTCAAGAAATGATGTTCTGACATGATACATTGAAATATGCATAGCAAATTCCATTTTAATCTTTTTAGAATTTAAACACATCACAATTTCTAACAGATTTATAAGAAACGGTAAAATTTATAAAAAAATATTTTATACATATTTTCTTTTTATTATTATCTCATTCAATATATCTATCAATTAAATTGATCTTGAAATAACGAATGAGGTAATTAAAGCTTACGAGTTTCATTCTCGAACATCTAATATGTCAAAGCGTCGAAAGAACATCCGACTTGTTAGCATTGCTTTCATTTCACCTCATTCGAAAAAAAGCCCTTTTTTTCAATTTTGCAGAAACCGAATTTATTCAGAAAGGGAAATAAAACTAACTCTTTGGGGATCCAAGATTCTATTTGTGAAAAAAAAAATTCGAAAATCCGTGTTTTCATACATATATCTACGACAGGAAATCGGCCATTGTTAAGTTCCTAAAAAGAAATAAAAATGAGTCCACATGAGCGATTTTCGATAACAGAAAAAAATGCAAAGGTTGGTTTTCTTTACTATCTACTTTAAGTAACAATCTTTACGGTAGGTTGCCTCTATGATATTTGTGGGTTATGTATATACCATTTCAGAAAAAGGGGGGCAAAATTAACATTGAATGTAATGTCAAGAAAGCAAAAATTGTAGAAATGTGCTGTCCCGAATCAAAAGAATATTTCGTTATATCTGTCTGTGATCGATTGAGAGCTTCAATCAAAATTTCGACAGTTGTCTTTCAAGAAGTGTGTTTATTTTTATGCCGTATTCTTATATTGGTTTTTATGAAGCGATAGTGGATTTTCTTTCTTTCTTATGAAATTTCATGAAAAGAAAGGCCTGTTGTAGTTTTTTCGTTCAATCGAGAAGGAACTAGCTTAATTCTTATTGTTATAATAAAACAACATTCAGCACGTATCTTTATAATATTCTGTGCAGAAAATCGATAAAAGAACCATAAAATGTTTTTAAATACGAAAGATAATTTTAAATATTGAATAAAGGTTTATAATTTTTATAATTTCATTTACTTCTCTATTATATTTATTTCTAATGTCTTGTGTTTCAATACTATTTTTCAAGTATGTTAACTGAAACATCATTTGGAAATAAGATTTTATTTTGGAATGTAATGTCTTTGCTTTAAAATGATATTGCTGGAAAGATTGGAGCTTTGGAAAGACTTGGACATTGCATTTAACAATTGCAATTTTCAAAAAATATTTGAAGTGATTGAAAGATGATTGATTTAAATTTGGTTTATGAATAAATAATTTATATTTGTTATAGCAAAATAATTGATATTTGTTGATTATTTCTCTTTATGTGAAATGTTATTGTTTGTAAAGTTAGCCTATTTATTTAATAACTGCTTTCATTGTTCATTGCAGATTTTTAAATTAAAAGAAGTTTAAGAATTAGGTATAATAATATATATATTCAAAATGCCTTTTACCTCACATAAGCATTCATAACCAGATATTAACATACATAATATTTCCAAAATAAATAACTTCAAAACATTAGTTTGAGTATTTTAAAGAAAAGAGTAAGAAAAAGCTTGTTATGTTTAAAGTTGAGTGCAGTTTATTCATTTAAGATTCTTCCCTTGTTAACAAATGGAAAATTGTATAATCTATAATATAATAGTTTTTGATACGCAGAGACATAATTTTTATTTATCTTAAAATTTGTAATTATTTTTTTATCTGCGAATTCAAATATAATGTAAGAATTGTTTTTTAATTTTATACAGAATTTCATTTATTTTCATTATGATTTAAAAAACTAAACCAGCTCGTGTTTTCTGATGAGTTTCTACGTCTGAGTAAATAAAAATTTACTCTTTGGTTTATAGTGTACCACACACTTTGCTTTCAAGGTGCGTGATTTATGAAATTAGTTTTATAAAAGGGAGATATCGTTTCAATATTAGAATTTTTTAGATTCTTTTAATATTAGAGAATTTGGTAGAAGTACGATGGTGCGAATAATAGTTATTTAAAATAAAACTGAGAGTTTAATAAGAAAACATTTTTTAACAAAGCATTTCCTAAATAATGGTTTATAAATAAGACAAAATAGAGGTCATTAAAATGATTTTCCAGCATAAACTTAACTTAGAAGAATGAACATATTTTACTCTCTATATAAAATTAGGTTTTTCTTGTAATTTTAAATAAATTAACTAAGATTAAAAATACGTTAATTTATTTTAGAACAACTTTGAAAAGGCCATTTAGGGAGCTTCCAAATCAGTATTCTCCACAACATAGGACATAAGAATATTTTGATGCTACTTTTGCTCTGATTTATATTGTTCTGTTTTTCCTTCAAAAATCGAATTTAATAGTAAATGCTTCCTTTTGAAATATTAGAAAGAGAATCGTAATATTAAGAGAATCCTATGCATTAGTTACGATGCATTATATTTAGTTCAGACATATTTTAACCAAGAGTTGCATACAAGTTCTAGTTTTATATAATACAAAGAGCATTTTGTATCAAGCGAACAGAATATTAAATTTTTAGTCCAGAAATCACTTGGAAAATTTATTAAATTTTAAATATATACGATATTTTTACAATCATATCAAAACAAAACAATTAAATTTAATTCATTATCCGTATTATTATCAAATATCTATGAAATTTTGAATTTCACAATTATTTATCAGTACTTTTAGCGGATTTATGTCTTATTTAGTTCCAGTGTTACCTGTTTTTTTGAATACTCCCTACTTCCACACCTCCTCAATAACCCCCATCTCGTAGAAAATATTATTTATATTGCTGTGGACTGAAACTATATTAAGTCAAATGATTCGAACCAACAATTTTTAATTTTATATTTTATTCTGTTATGACAGCATGAATTCAATATTGAAATAAAAGGAAAGGGTTTGACATAATATCGTATTAATTCAGCACAATAACCAGAAATCATTTATTGTGATAATATATTCTTCAGGTGAACTCGCTTTATAGAATTGAATCTTATGTAATGAGGTAATACTAGATAACATCTCATTTTTGGAACTGTTTTGAAAATAATATACCTTCATGACGAGCCCCCTACGTTCATGAAATTATTATTTTAATGCTTTGATACTAAAAACTTAAAAGAAAAATATCTTGATATTTCTTTTTTTAATTTTAAGAACTTATATTAACTTTATTACCCCAAAATTAGTTTATATACATTTCTTTTATATATTCTAAAATCCATTGATCCATTAAATTCATTAATCCATTGTGTAAAATTGTGCGTACCAGAAGTCAAAAACCTATGACTTAGATTTAAGAAATTAGATAAGGCATTTAAAAGAAAACAGAAAGAGTTCATTGAGATATAGATAATATTTTTGCAAACATTTATCACAGGAAATGAAGATGTAACTTTGAAATTCCGTCAACTGAAATTTTGTTCATATTTCCTTCGAGGTCATTGCTCTAATTTTTTTTTTATAATCAAAGAAGACTATTTGATATTAACTTCAAAAGTTATCTAATCAGTCGATATAGTATTTCTTTTTTGAAAAAAAAAACTGTTTGCAATCAGACAGGGTACGCTTTCTTTCATTCAGATGTTTCCTTTCAAATGGTTGCAAAATGTTTGGGTGGAAAAGATAAGATTCCGACACGTGCGAACTTGTATGTGTAGTTTCTCAAAATTATCTGAGTTTAAAAGACACCACGAAAAAAAATTGAAAGAAAGTTGTGGAAAGTAATGATAGAAAAGTAAATAGTAAGTTTATTGTCTTGTGTGTAGCTTATAACTTCTCAGCACAACTGCAGAAGCTACTTTCATGCCTCTGCTGGTAAGTATATGAAATCATTTATTAGCAAAGGTTATGCTTTATTTATAATAATTTAATATAACTATATTAAATAAGATTTCAGGTGCATATGTATATTATATATTGCCATTTATTATGATAATTATCAAAGAAATGTTTTAAAAATCGTGTTATCTTTAGTTATTTTTTGTTCGTGGTTATAAAATTAATAAGAATTTAAATATAAAAATGTATACAAAAAATGATTTTAAAAAAACTATTCTCACTATGCTATAAAAAAATATTTCGTTAAATTATCTTTAAGATTAAACGTAACGATATATTATGTCATATTTACATCTAAAATGTAAATTTTAAATTGAATTGACTTAGTTTTCGATTTAATAATTTCGCATATTTTATAGTATGAAAATTTAGAAGAATATTTTATCTGCTTTCTACAGATAAATATTCTTCTAAAGTATAAAAAACATTTACCTTTAATATTTATAGACGTATTTAATTGACCTAATTTGTAGTTTGACAAGAAAATATAAAAATAATACATTGATCCATTAGTTTAAAAATTAAATAATAAAGAAATATGGAATTACAATAAAAATGGTTTTTTTAAATCAAAACTTTATTTTTTACCTTTTTTAAGTGACGGAAAATTTCATATTATTTGATTAATGATATTTTTAAAATACTTTTTTGAAAATTCCGTAGAACGTGTATTTTATTAATACTCGTAAAATAAATAAAATATCCTTACATAATTTTTTTAAATTTTAGGCTTTTCGTTTCAATTATCAAAAGAAGGAAAAAAATATTCATGATAAGATTAGATATCGGATTTAGAAAATTAAGGTTTCTGTTTTATCATGTTATTGTTTCTAACATCAAAAAATTGTTAAAAAAAGAAGAAAACATAAGTGATATTCTATTCATAACAGAAGATTTTTATCTCCTTAATTCTTGTGCCAATACATCAGAAAAACAAAAGAGCATAAAAGTTCCTTTAAACATTAAAAATGTTAAACAAAACATTAAAATAGAGAATACCAATTTTTAGAGATATGATCAATTCGTATTTTTATTCATTTTCAAACTATTTTTCTAAATTTTTAAATCCAACAATTTTCGATTTCGTACAAATTCTGAAAAAAATGTTCCTCAGTTAATAAACTTTTTAAGATGTTTTGATTCCGGCTTCCAAATATTTTTTGGGCATGTCATAATCAAAAAAACTCTATGCTCTGAATGTGTTTGCAGAATTTGATAGGAACTATTTGTTTCTTCAGAAATTATTTAGAGCATAGAATTTGATGCTATCATTCAAAAGTACATCATCAGGTAATTGTATGCGTTTATAAAACGGCGAATGTTACATCTCTCATAAAATTGATGCTTAACTTCTTAAATAAATCTTTAAAATTATTACAGTTAAGGTTGTGAACATAATGAAACAAACAGGTAAACAAGAACGACCTTGGTCGTGACTCCTTCGTGACCGAGAGTAACGGAAGGCAAGCGAAGGACATACCTATTTTTACGAGCAAAAATGGGCATGTTAAAAAGTTGTATAAGTAACAACGGTTTGATTGCAGGAAAACTGATAAATAAAATTTGTCCTTAAACGAAATATTGAGAATAGTAATTATTTTAAGTTTTCTCATACAGATCTAAATTTTGTGATAAAGTTTTAAATAAGGATAATATTATATTTCTTAATAGAAAATTCTTGGAAATATCTTTAATCTTCAACAAAATTGAAATTTTGGCTCTAATAGTTCAAATGAACATTTTTTTATTTAATATATATTTAGTAAAATGCCTATGGTGGCTGTGTTAGACGTATGATAAATATCATTTTTTAAAGGATGCAAAGTACTTAATAAGAAATATATATATAGAAATTATTTCGGTAAAGTATGAAAATATGTATTAAGATTAATTGGTAACGATGCTTTTGTAGATTGTATACACGCATAATTCCTTCTTAATGTAAAAAAATTCTTATTCTATTAAAAATATTTTTTTTAAAAATTCATACGTTTCGATTTAGTTCTTTTATACGGTTGGAGAGAATAAACATTAAAGACCAAAAAAAGCAGCAATTAACCTTGTTTCAGCTAGTTTACATTTAATGAGAGCAAATATATATATAGTTTTAAAGCATCATTTTTCTCTTAAAAATAGGGGAAATTTTCTTCGGTGGTTCATTAAATGCCTAAATTTTTATCATCTTTCGAAAATAAAATGATTTCTTTCATACACTGCTTACTTGAACGATGTTTTTGGTTTTTAGATTCAGTTTTTAAACATTAAACATTCTGCTTGCTCATCGTTTCGTTTTATTTGTATTCTTTAGACTTGTTGAGAGCAAATTGATTGATTGGCTTCCATTTAGGGATCTGATTCATTCACAAGGATATAAATATCTTTTTCCAAAATAATAATAATAAAAGTAATCTCATAGCTTTGGGTTACTTTTTTTAACCTTAAAATTATATAAATTTAAATTTTCTTATATCATTTATTAGAACAGCAGGATACAAAACTATAATTTTAAGGTGCGTTTTTTTTATCAGAAAAATTTGAAATATCTAAAAGCATATATTTAAAATTAAAAAAAGTAAAAATATCTATATTTTTAAAGTAAAATATGCGTTTTAAATGAAATATTTAAAAGTCTCATTTAGGCAAAAATTTGTAGAGAAAATCTGACTTCCGCTAAAATAATTATTGGCTTAGAACATCAAGAACAAATACCTGAGGCTTCTTCCTTTAACAATGATTTTTGTGAAAATAAATAAACGTTTTAAAGTTTAGAAAGAATTTAAAATTTGTAAATTATTTTAAAAACTCTTTAAAATAGTCTAAAAGATAAACTTCTTTTAGATGCTTTTCTTTTCATTTTTACTTAAACATCCATATTTCATTCTCTACAAAATGAGAATTTTTATATATTCGTGTGTTAATAATTGTGTGTGAATTTTAAAGTTAGATTGAAAATGCTGGTAAAAGTTGCTTGTACTAAATGCAAGTATTCAAATAAAAGACCTTCATTTTTTTTTCGAATTTACAGTCGTAGTAACTCACATATTTATAACTTTCATTTAACAAATTCAATAAAATTAATAATTAGATAATCTTCTATATAAGTTTTGTCAGCCCCGTGAAAAATGGAATTATTCTCAGTAAATACGAAATAAAAGTTCAGATTTAAAAAAAAATATCGTAGGAAGCACTTACCGTCAAAAGAAATTAGTTCCAAATAGGGTTTTCTAAAGCAAAACAAAACTCGATATCTTTTCTCGACACAAACAGAACATTTCTATAGACTCCGAAACTAGAATTATTCCTTAAATACGAAGTCAGCCATTGACCTACATTACGGATGAGCGTACCATCAAATGCGGAATACGCCATCTATCGGCCAGGTATCGAACTAAGGCAGCGTGTTCGTTAAGGTGCCCCTGCTTCGCTCTCATGTTAACCTGGTAGCCTGGATGCTCGCCGTTGGGAATTCGGCTATTAGAAGTGATGAGACGCTGGAAAGTATCTAGGATATTTCCTTTTGATACATTATTTTGGGGGATGTGAAAATTTTCTCATCTCTGCTCAGCAGGAGGAATATGAGAGGCCGTTTAACCCGAGGTAGAGCATATAATAAGCAATTTGCTTCAAAGGCATTGACTTAACTAAAGTATTTTGGTTAGAGCTTAGTCTGGGTCTTTTTCAATTCCTATTATTAGTTCACACTCTCCCTATATAAATCTTGTTCGAATTTTCAATCGTTAATAAAATACTTTTCATTCATCCACTCAAGCTCAATTACATTTTTTATCACGTCAGAATATGATGTTGTTTTTTGGATAAGGTTTTGTGTGTCAACAAAAATCCGTAGGAGGAAAAAAATTATTATCTGAACGAGCATCTCAAAAAAATCATCTTTTAATAACGTGTTGCTATCGCATTTACAAAAGCTTTGATTTAAAAAATAAGTTTACAACAGCAAATAAAACCTATAAAAATGTCATTTTAAGCGCGTGATTATATGAAATGAAATAAATAGGAAATGGGATACTTTTGTAAACAATAAATGCGATACAAAGTTTTTTGGACCATTGGCAATAATAAAGTGTCTCTTTCAATAAAACAATTGAAATGAATAAAAATATAATTTAACTTTCACGAGCACGTGGTATTGGCCGTTCAAGAAATGATGTTCTGACATGATACATGAATATACGTAGCAGATTTCATTTTAATCTCTTTTAAACTTGTAATCGATGACACTCGATGTTAATACATTTTTTCAACTATTAATTCACTAATTAAATTTAATTAATTTGTAATGCTTTAAATAGAAATTTAACAGTTAGTAATGAAAATTGAATTCCACTGATAGTAGATCAATCGGTAAAATGATAGAATTTCTGTCCTTTTCTTATGAAGGGGGAAAATGCAAGTTCAAATCTTGTGAAAAGCATTCATTTTTTGATAAATTATTTATAATAATTATAATTATTTATTTAAAAAAATAACTGGAATAAAAATTTTCTTCTTTGACCATATAGAAATTGACTTGATTTTTTTAAAAACTTTTTTCATGTCAGATCACAATCAATTTATAAAATTTTGACTTATTTCAATAAAATTGAAACGTTTTTAAAGATTTTTTTTAGTATAGGTCCATTTTTTTACAGTATATTGTTTAAAAGAGGAATATATTTCAATAATCTGAATGTTATAAATTTAAAACAGTAGTAATCTGATTTATATAAATTTAACTTTCTTAAACTAAAAAAATAGAGAAAATTTCAATAAAATGTATTTTAGGCTCATTTTTGGAGAATATATAGATTCTATCATATCATTAGTTAATGAAAGGAAAAAGTACTTTTTTCAATTCGAAATAAATACAATCTATTCAATTTAATATTGATGTGTAATATTTTTTGTTTCAAAATTTAAAAATTGTCTTGTAATTTTAACTTGGGAGTTTAGTATTGGAAATAATAATTAAACTTATTCTGTTTATTTGCGATTAATTAATAATGTCTTCAAATCAAACATCACTTGCTTTTTTTTCTCTTCTAAATATTGAATGAATTGCGCCTTTTGATCACTAGAATAGTTTACATGTTTGGCTTCAAGGGAAATAAACTTCTCTAGAAACAATTTTTATGCCAAGTTTTTTCTTTTGAAAAGCTGGTAGTATTATTTTTTATACTGAAGGCAATTTACAGAAAACGATACTGGGCATAGTGTTTAAAACTATAATTATCAAAATTATTTTTTTAATCCTCATTTTCAAAAGCGATAATTTAAATTTTTTTTCTTTGATAAATAAATCCGAAAATATAATTCGAAGTTAAAATTTACTTCGAACAATAAATTTTATCTTTTGATTATAGATCCAATAATTAATTCTTTTTAATTGAAAATTGTTTCACAAATATATGTACAATATTTTCTATTGTAATAATTATCTTTAAATATCTTGAAAGTAACTCTTTAGTTTTAAATGTAACTTTTTACTATTTAATACTCTTTTGAAGGATTGTAAATCTTTTTAAACTTAATTTATGAAAGTGAAAACCAAGACAATGTTTTTAATTGATTTAATAATTTTGAATTTTATTAAATTATGCTTTTAAAAAGGACATGGGTGTGAAATCTAGAAAGATATTTTTTCTCTCTTTATATTTAGATTCTTTGTCTTCAATATAATTAAATACGTTTTTAATTCATACTTTATATTCTTTTCAAATAAATAGTGCTCTGCATAATGAAGTAAAAATTTAGAATGAAAAAATAGTTGAATATGTGAAAATTTTAATTTTATCTTTGAAATATATTTTCATAATTTGCATAGTGAGCAGCTTTGCCATCCTCATTTTCGCGCCGAAAATAACAGTTACGAATTATCTTTGTCTCGGACGATTGTATTCAAAACACTTCAAATTATCAATGCATAATCTTTCCATACGTAGCATCGATGATGATTGGTGATTCCGATTTAAAATGCAATCCTTTATACACAGTGAGCTAAAATTAAGATGGCATATGAGTAATCATGGGCAATCTCATTGTCTTCCATTCACAAAAACATTCCTTAAAATCCAAACTGGAATGAATTCTCAGTTCACTGAAGAATATAAGAAGTTCGGATGTGAGTCATGAGATGAAGTTTTTTTTTCTTGTACTGTAAATCTATGTTCTTAATTTATATTATTTTAAAATATCCTTTTTCATTAAAGGAATTTTTAAACAAAGGTATGAATAAGAATATATTTTTTTAAAGAATGTACATATGAGAAAATGATTCCAATTTTCATTCCACATAAAATTCATTTATGATAATTTTTATTCTGCGAGTTTAAAATAATTCAAGAGTGCATTCCAAAATTTACTTGATATTTCCCTAATTCAATTCTAAAATTCGTACTTTTCCGTTTTTTGAAAAATAGGATTATTTTATTCATAACAATGATTTAAACAAAACAAGTTTTTAAAAATTTGAAATTATTGTAATTAAATGAACACGAATCTATATTAATAAAAATGGACCTCGAAATACGTTGCTAAGCGCAAAACTGAAGAACGGCTTGACGGATCCTTCTAATTTTTTTAAATATTTTCGTTAAGACACGAGGATGGTTCTTATGAAGAGAAAAAATGAAAAAACTGCAAGGAAAAAGGTTAAAACGACACTTTTCTTACTTTCCCGCCAAAACTCTTCATTTCCTTCCCCCACACCAACCGAGTTAGATAGCAGGAAGTAATAAATTATGATTTGTTTAGAAAGAAATACGCGAAGTCAGTTCGTTTTCATTCATAGATAACGGGATTTTGAAAAAAGAAAGAAAATAGTTGTTTTTATTATTAGTCGGTATGAATATTTAATCTATGTCTGCTCAAAATAAAGTCTGGGCAGCGAAAAAAAAATAATAACAAAGGGGAAAAAAGGGTTTATAGAAAGAAAAGTAGTGAAGAAAAAAGGATGGAAAGAAGGGTGTGTGTGTCACCCTTATTTCTTCTGTACGAGGCATTTTCCAAGCTGTTTTTAAGCTTTCGCATCTCTTGAAAACCTATTGTGTCTTTATTTGTTTAGTGTGTTTACATTTATGAAAATTTGAATCATTATTCTATAAAAACAGAATTTTAGACCTCTCCCTCCACCATTTAAGTAAAATATCAATTCCGGGACAATCATTGCTCGGATAGAAAGAGAAAGACGAGTAGTACAGTGAACCGATCATCTGAAGAAAATAATACTATAAATGAATTACATGACTATCAAAATTTGTTTGGTTTAAAAATATTTTGGTGAAAAACCTGTTATGAGACACAGCTACATAAAATATTATAGGAAAATTTTAGCGAGCATTAATACTGGCGAACCGACTGGTCGCCAAAGGCGGCTAGTTTAAAAATAAAAATGTGATAAAAACTATTTGTATTTTTATTTAGTTTATAAAACTAATTATATTAATGTATTTAGAATTATTTATTAATATATTTACTTTTATTAATGTAGTTAAAATTATTATATTGATAAAGAATAGTTGTTTTTATATTAATAAATTATTTTATTAATATAATTAAAATTATTTATTAATATATTTACTTTTATTATTATAATAAAAATTATTATACTGATAAAAATAGTAGTTATTATATTTATAAAATAAATTATTTTATTAATACAATTAAAATTATTTATTAACATATATACTTATCATTTTATAAAACTAAATTCAGTCTATCTTTTTAGAAAATAAATCAATTAATGAATTTTCCCGTTCAAAACAATTCAATTCGTATTAGTTCTATCAGTTACAGTTTATCCGGGACAAGAAACAAGCTTCGTGAACTTCATTGCATCCATTTCCATAAGCAGCACAAAAAACGATTTATTAAGTCTGTTCAGAATTGAACCATTCCGGTTAATTTTATTTCTTCAACCCGTTTGAGGAAGTGATTCGTTTCTGCTTAATCAAACAAAGCAATTTCTCAAAAGTTTGGCACAGTGGAATGGGAGACCATTGCTGTGTGTTTGCAATCTGGTTTCGGTGTTCTCACGATGTCAGAGCAGCTGATAAAGCTCGTCCCCTCGCTCTGTTTCTAGCCGAGGGAGTGCCAGGCTGCACTCACACCTCCACAGGGGACGCAGGTAGGTCGGCCACTGACCTATATAGGGTCTTCTGCAGGTGTGGATATTACCGATTTCTCACATTAATTGCTCATAAAATGATGAGTTTTGTGACGAGTGCTTGGGTTTTTAATGAAACGCGTGTGAAACGGCTGTAATAGCGTCAGATTGGTTTTATTCGCAGCGAATAGCATTAGAAACTTTACTTGAAGGTAAATTTGGAGGTTATTTGAGTATTAAAAATAGTTCTTCTGAAGAGTAAGGTTGAAATAAGAATAATATTTTGAATTTGAAACTTCTGAGTTTGAGCTTCCTTGAAATAACCAATTGTGTAATTTTATTTATGCACGAGCATCTCAAAAAATCAGCTTTTAATAACGTGTCGCCATTGCATCTACAAAAGCTCTGATTTAAAAACATAAGTTAATGATTACAGCAAATAAAACCTAAAAAAGTGTCATTTTGAGCACGTGATTATATGAAATGAAATAAATAGGAAATGTGATATTTTTTAAAACAATAAATGCGAGACAAAGTTTTTTGGATCGTTTGCAATACTAAAGGGACTCATTCACTGAAACCATTAAAAAGGACAAAAATATAATTTAACTTGCACGAGCACGTGGTGCTTGGCCGTTAAGAAATGATGTTCCAACATGATACATTGAAATATGCATAGCAGATTTCATTTTAATCTTTTTCCCCTTTTTTTTTTCTTTCTTATTATAATGAGAACATATATGTGACCAAAAGTCAAAGAAATGAAAGAAGTGCATTTATTAGAGTTAACGGACTCCCACTCCTGCATCTCGAAAGAATGTCGGAATGAATGTTCATTTTTGTAGGTATTTTAATTTATGTTGAAGTCAAAAATGCCATATCAAACAAAAGGATCTACTGAAGAGCATTGAGATGATCTCAGCATAGGAGTGCCATTTAGAATAGTTTTAATTATATAATCCCCCCACTAAAAAATCTCCTTTTTATTGCATTAATAAAACTTTTTTAAATTTGTTTTTATTCCATTTTTATTTAATGTATAATGCAAATATATTTTCCCACGTGCCAAGAAATTTTAGCTGTTTTGTTTTCTTTCGTAGTCAAAATATGTTTTGAAAAAGTAAACAAAGAAAGAAAATAAGGCAGTGGATTTACTGAATATCTTAAGAAAGAAATCAGTTCATAAAAAATCTTGTTCCAGTCTAAATTTAAGAAATTTTAATTATGCACTTGCACTTGACTGAAAAGAAACTTTAAACTTGTTTTCTTGGTCTTAGAGAAAATGATTGACATTTGTGCTCAAAAGAAATGATTTTCCCCTTTCATCGTGTCCTCTTAATCAAGACAGAAAGAGGAAAATATTTAGCATAGTTACCTGACAGTTTTGTAGAAAATCATGTTTCCATTGTGCTCTTAAACTGTCCAATTTGGAAAAATTCTTAAGAAAAGAATTTTTTATCTATTCATTTTACTGTAATATATCATTTTAAAATTACTAAATTTTATCATTTCTTATCCTTTCTAAATATAAAGAGAAAGTTAATTTAATGTAACATTTTTTGCAGTTGGAAAGATTTCCCAGGATATAAGTCCTCTTTATCTTCTTTAGTTTGCTTAAATGTTTGGAATTCTTTACTGAAGATAAATCAATATTAGCAAGAAGTGAGCCAAAGGAAAATCGATTCAGCAATGTCAATTCAATGGTCGATTTAACATGAAAAACCTCTTACCTTTTATCTCAATTCCTACGAAAGTCAAGAAAGCTATTAACGTGTAAAACTGTTGCAGTGATTAAGTGTCTAACGAAAAAATAAGAATTCCTTCAGTGTTTACTTATTACCCTCAAAAAGCTTAGAAGTATAGAATTATGTGTGTTTCGTATAACTTTAAAATCAGAATCTTTCCTATACTATTCTCGTTCGAAGTAATCCTGTCATTGAAGTAATCTGTTTAACTATAATCTTTTAGAAAAATTCGATTCCACATAAAAAAAAGTAATCCTGAAGCTCTTTTATTTTTTAACATTTAAGAGAGTTAAAGAAGAAACGCAAAGAATGATAGCATAAAGAAGATATTTTCATAGTTAGCGAAATTGTGAAAGTTAATGTTTTGAAATGTGCTCTTTTATTTATAATTTTGCAAACTTTATTTATGTAAAAACTTTACTTGATAACGGCTCAATAATGTAAAGGAATTTGAGTTGATATTTAAAAAGAAAAGTAAATAAATGGAAAATTTCCCTATTATAAGATTCATATTATATTTAACAAACGATTTTGAGGCTATATTTACGACAAAACAGTATTCCATTACGGCATAAAGCGACCATTCTATGAAGTAAAGGTGGGAGTCTTGCAGAAAAGGTAACCCTTCTTTATATTCATAAAGAAATCATTTATTGCGACCAGTAAATAATTTCTAAACTATTTTTTAAAAAAAAAAGATTAAAAGGAAATCTGCTATGCATATTTTAGTGTATCATGTCAGAACATAATTTCTTGAACGGCCAAGCATCACGTGCTCGTGCAAGTTAGATTCTATTTTTATTCATTTTAATGGTTTCATTGAATGAGTCACTTTAGTATTGCAAACGATCCAAAAAACTTTGTCTCGCATTTATTGTTTTTTAAAAAAATATCACATTTCATATTTATCTTATTTGATATCATCACGTTATCTCATTTTATACCATCACATTATGCTCAAAATGACATTTTTCCAGGGTTTATTTTGCTATAGTCATTAACTTATTTTTTTTAAATCGGAGGTTTTGTTTGATGGCAACGCATTATTAAAAGCTGATTTTTTTAGTTGCTCGTGCAGATAATAAAATTTAAACTTTGCGGCTAAGGATTTTTGTTGACGCTCATTCCCAAAATAACATCATGCTCTGAAATGATAACAAACATTTTTATATATTAATTTAAAACTTCCAGTGATATGTATATAGTTCTAGTATAGAAAATAGTTTAAACGATGTAAAGAACTATATTTTATATTGCTTCAGTCAGTAAACGTATTGCTGAAAAAAAATTCGATTTTTATATATTTTACTAGAGCAAATCATCTATTAGTAATCATTTACAAAAAATTTGCAGCAATGCGGCATTTGAAACAAAATGTACTATAAAATTTCCGTTTAAAACGAACTATAAAATTTCCAATATTTCTATTTTAAAAGAATTTATACCATTTCAACAGGCCGTCTCAGGAAAGATCATCCAACCAATGTTTCAAATTTCTTCGATGAGCACACTGAATACTCTAAAATAAATAAATGAAATTCATAACTCTGTCAGTTTTTATTACTGTAGTAATTGTTCGTTACTAAAATTCTACTGTTTATGCCTAATATGGTCGGAGAACAATATAAAAAATTCGATTTACAAATATTTTCGACATTACCGTTATTGAAGAAAATAAAATAAAGCATTGCTTCATTTAAGATCTCTTACGTAAAAAAAGTATATTCTTTTCTCTAACCGTTAAGAAATTAGCTAATGAGTCACGATTACAGTGAACGCATTGTGCATGCTAGGTACACGTAATGAATAAAACAAAAATAGAACATATTTACGAAGAGATGTACTTTCATGATGGAAAAGGAAGTTTTAAATTAATTAGTTCAAAACTCCGCTCGCGTTGAATTTATATTAAATTTTTATCTAAAAGTCCTTTCTACTTCTACGCATATATATTTCCTTTTTAAAAATCATTTGTATCTTCGCATTTCCTATTTTTAGTACGTTACGAAAGATGAAAAGTTCTCCCAAATTCTGCTATCCAAGTCCAGCAGTCTGGCGTTTGAGAATCGTGCAAGGATTTAAAAGTTATTTAAGATGATAAAAAGTTCTAATGAGGTATTCATTTGATTAGCTTTTCGTAAACAAAGTATTTAAATCATATTTATCTTTGGAACTGGATGGAGGTTTTTTCTTTTCCAGAAACTCTTCGAGAATTTTATAACTTGGATATAGCTACTTATCATTCATATTTAGAAAAAAAGATGGAATTAAAAAAAATTGTAATTAACGACAAAATATTCATTATGATAAAATGTGATTAATTTGGTAATTTGTGTTCATTAAAATTAAAATGTTAACTGCTGGATAACGGGCCTGTGCGTTAAAGATGATATGTAATTGTACGAAACTATCTTATTGGATGACCTTTACTCTACTACAGTAAAGATAATCAACGATGAGATATTAAAGAAGAGTTTATCTAATTAGATAGATTACTCGAATATCAGGTACGAGTCGTGGTATCGAAGAGTTAAAATAAATGAATATTATTCTTTGAATAAACTACAATTTTTCATAGCATTTAGTTTAATATAGGATTCTGAAAATTTTAAAAAATACTAGAAACAAATAAAAAAGCTAGAAAAAAAAATCCCAGATTCAAAATAAAACTTGAATTACTTTTAATACTATTATTCCTTTACAGCTAATTATATAATTTAAATCAATATTTTATTTTATAAAATCAAAAATGATAGTATATTACTTTATTTTTTTATTTTGTTCACGGAACAAGAAATCTATTGATCAATTCAAATAATGGAGAACTGTAAGGGCGAAAGAGAGAAAAAATCAATATCTCAAAATGTTTATTTTTGACATTCTTCAAACTTAATATGCAGGTTAAAATGTTATGTTCTAATATCAAGTTGGAGTTTTAAAATAAGGAGCAGGAATTAATCTTCTAACATCATTCATTTTTTCAGATTAGAAAGTTACCTGTAATCGCAGGGTTTACATGTAATGTACAAAAATGAATGTGGAAAATAAAAGTTGAAAAATATCTTACATCATTTACTTGTTTATATTACTTGTCATTAGTCAGATAGTCAAAATATTTTAAATTGCTTTGAGCCTTCTTATTCAATCTCTAAATGTCTGTAATTAAAAGTTATTCTGAATCAGAACTTTTATGGAATAAAACTTTCTAGTATTCCTTAAAATTTGGATCAAACAGCAATGCACTATCTTTATTTTAGAGAGAATATATAGATCTTCTATACGATGGCTCCTGTTTAAATGTTTGACATACTGAGACAGTGGTTCTCACCTTAACCTCTCTTTATAGTTAAACAGCATCACTTTTTTATTGACTTTAGAAGCGTTAAAAGGAAAATATAAAATTAATAAACATATGTGAACATTTCAATTAATTTTCCTTCATTCTAGTTCCGAAAATATTTATCACAGTACAACTGTCTAGAATATTTTTTTCGCTAAATGATACGAAGATATTTTAAAATTTAATGGCTGTTGAAATATGTATATTAATTCCATGAAACATAACAAAACTAACATAATGGTTTTAAACAGCATTTGGCAAGCATAACCCAACCCTTGCATTGGGAATTATAATCTTGTAATTTGAAGAAAGTCTTGATTAGGTAAACTGGATAAAAAAATATCTTGTTGTAACAACAACAATTTTCAGTATCAATTAATAAAGCAATGCCATTGCATTCATGGTAATGCGTCGTGACTTTTCTTACGCCATTATTAAGCTTTATTAAACATTAAATTCCTGATGAACAAAGAGTGTTTTCTGAAAAATTATTCTATTTGTTGGTATACCTTGATGGTGAATGGGTATATTGCCCTAGAACCGAAAACGCAACGTTCTGGTTTGAAGCCATTAGGTTAAAGTGGCACATGTGTCCGATGGATGTTATCTGGCTTATTTCTACCCAAACTAATGGATTTAAAATATTTCACATGTAAATTCATAAAAAATAATAATAAGTTTTATATAATTGCATTAAAATTATATGCTGATATTATTTAACTTTAAATACTAAGCAGATTCTTATATTGAAAATTATGACAAATCTAAAACTTAGACAGAATAAAAAATAATTTTGATACCCGACTATCTGTCATATCTATTTCAGTCATTCACGAAATATCAGAAGTATTTCCCTTGTGCTGTTTTATTAATAACAAAACAAATTATCATATTCCTAATTATAAATTTATAAATAAAAAGCCATCATAAAAAAATGAATCTTGTAATGGTTAAAAAGTATATTTTAAATCAGTATCTGAGGTTCGATTTTCCTTTCGTTTACGAGATTGCTTTGTAAAAAAAGTGTTTCCAATCGGAGGTTAAGAACACTTTTTTAAAAAAGCGCATCGGATTCCTCTCGTGATGATTCATAGCGTAATGAAGGTAAAATTCAGGTCAAACGCTAAATGAAGAACTTACATCAATGGATGCAAGCATCCGGGACACTCCTTTACAACCGTTTAGAAGTATCTCGTTTTTTAAGGACGAATGAATTCATTGAATACAATACCAATATACCACTGCGAGTCATTCATATTTGGATTGGAATTACCTCAAAAATGAATGTCTTTCACTTTTCAAGAACGAGCAGTTCAAATATGAGTTTCATTGAAGAGAGTAATAAAAAAAGTAGAGAAAGGTTTTTAAAGAATAAGATTTGTTGAGAGCTGAAGATTAAAAAAAAATTAATAATGATGTTTTACTAAATAACTGTTGATATTTACAAATCGTAGTCATTTTTGCCTTTTCTTTAGATAAATTTGTAAGTTTATTAACTGACAAATAAAATAAAGTATTTATCATACTTTTGATTTAAATTGGAATTATCTACAGAAATTTCAAATAAAAAGATAGGAGGAAATGCATATCTACTTTAATTAAAAAATAATATCAGAATTTATTTTTTAAATTATTTTACCCTAATTTTTTATAATTATTTAAAGAAATTTGAAAGGTTGTTGTTATTATTAATTAACAACAACAACCGTTCAAATTTCTGAATTAATTGAACAGTTGTTGTTGTTATTTGAAGGGTTGTTGTTGTCTATTAATTAAATTGTTTTGAAAAAAATTAATTAAATTTAGGAATAAGTCTTTTAGATAATTTGCAATTTCAGGGATTTATACAAAATATTTCTGAAGTATTTTCTGAAAATTCATAGTCTTCTACATCTCTAAAAATAAAATTTGGTCAAACCATTGAATAAGAGTTCTCGACAATGATTCTATCAAGCGTTGAATTTGAAGACTGCTCACAATTTTAAGCTGATGACGATCAAAGATTGCATAAAAACCTTCCCAATGAGCTCTGAAATCTAAAATGAAAAAGAATAAGATTTAAAATCTTAATCACGAATGTTTGGAAAATGCTTAAATAAGTCTTTTAAAAATTTGAAATTCAAATATAATAAAGAAGAGCTTTAATTTTGAATCATATAATCTGGCACTAACTCATATCAACTATCAAAGTCAGGAATAATAATAATTTATATGTTATTAGCAAGCATTTTAATACAGAATGTTAATGTACGAGGCATATTCGGAAAGTAAATACCGTTTTTTAATAAATAGAACAAAACATTTTTTTTCAAACAAATTTTATTATTACATGAAAGACCAAACCTTAAACTATTTTTCTACGTAGTTTCCACCAATGTTCAAACACTTGTCGTAGCGAGTGACGAGTTTTCCTATGCCTTCCTCGTAGAAACTTGCCGCCAACGATGATAAACACGACTAATTTGTCAACAACAATTTCGTACAACACAGTACGTGAAATTTGTGAAAATTCGTCTGAAAGTATCGTTATTGTGAATCGTCTGTTCTCTTTGATTTTTTCATCAACTTTCCGTATCAGATCGTCATTGACAAGAGAACGCCGACCACTCCGAGCCTCATCGTGAACATTTTTTCGACCTTCATTAAACATTCTAACCCACTTCCGCACCATTCCATCACTCATCGCGTTTTCACCATACACTTCTTTAATTTCACGGTAAATTTCAGCCGGTTTCACATTTTTTGCGTTTAAAAAACGGATAACAGAACGAATCTCACAGTCGGCGGGATCAGTAATTGTCTTAAACATTTTAAACAAGCACAGCGAACTGGAAACACAACCTACAGCGTCCAAAATGGCGTCAGTTGAGAGTCAGTGAACAAGGAAGACTAGTGCGCATGCGCAGAACGCCGATCGCAGTGCTGCAGCGGCAGTATAATGAAACGGTACTTACTTTCCGAATATGCCTCGTATATTCTCAGCCAAAACAAAAAATAATTAATGGCAGACACAGATTTTATTTCATAAATTTTACCCTAAAAGTAACGCGACTCCGATTAAATCAATTTCCTCCTATTTTAAGTACTATTTTAGAAAGTGCATATAATTTTGAAAATTATAAAATTTATATCAAAAATTCATATCGAACCTTTCAAACTAATATTGCACGTAAAGGTTTTCAAGTAAATGAATTTTCTTTTACATTCATTGTTAGTATTTTATTCATGGTTGATAATCCTACCAAATTTCATCGAAAAAAAGTGAAAAATTACAGAAATCAATGGGTTTTTATCTCTTTTGAAATTCAAAATTCTTAAAATAACAGCTTATTTTATTAATATAAAATTATCAGGAAAGCATTACGTTTTAACTATAAAAAATATAGACGAAAAAATAATAAGTAGATTTATCACAGCTACATATTCTCATCTTGCGGTTTTCAGCTATAATAAAGGTGGATAATAATAAAGGCTATAATAAAGGATTTATAATAAATATAAATCTCAAAATATACATTTATTATAAATAGACATATATTTTATCAATGCATACAATAAGTATATTTATTAAGAATTAATTTTGAAAGATGTTTTCTTAAAAGAGAAATTGCTTGAATTCAATTAGAAATCAACACAAATATTTTCCCCTCTTTCTTCTAGGTAGCAGGTTTTGTATATATACAGTCTTTTGCTTTTTTTCCTTAATTCGATGATGAACTTTTCTTTTACTAGGCTGCATTTACTGGTATGGGAGAAAGTTTTATGTCTATTTTATTCTACTACCAACATCTTAGAGAAATCATGGTGTTTTTAATTCAAATATAGATATAACTACTAGTATTCGTAAATTTTACAATTTTATCTATGTTCAGAGGTAGAAAAGGATTAATTTTGGAAAAATAGGTAGGTATATACACATGAAATACTTGCCTATAGAGGTAAGTAATTGTTGATAGGCAACAATTTATTAATTTACAATGTTTCAGATTACGAATATTCTTAAATATTTCTTCTGCTAATTGCATTATGAAAATATCTTAATCCCTTAACGGGTTTATTTTCCTTACTATCTAATAAGATGACACCGTTTATTTTGGGAATATTTTCTTATTTTCATTCAAATGGAAATCTATGGAATACTTGGCTTATCTACGTATTCGAAATCCTTTTACTATTGAATTATAATTGTTTTGAATGATTTATTTTTTGTTTACAACTATCAAAATTAGATAAATCGATGCACGTGCGGCGTACGGGCAAATCGGTTAAGGGGTTAAATAATATTCTATCTAATATAGCTTGAAACTTAATACATCAGGATTATTTTTTACAATTTACTCAAATAATTAAATTCTACATAGCTATAATCGGAGTATGAAACAAAATACACATTTTTCGAAATCTATTTCCCTTTCTGAGCATAGTGCTTCCATAGAGAAATATCGACTATAAGGGATAGGAATCACTCAAGCGCAGGGTAATTTAGTAAATTACGAATACACAAGTACATATTAGCATGTTCACTATCGAAGATAACTTCCTTAAGTTTGCCGCACGACAGGAGTGTGTTATTTTGGCATGAATCGGTCTTCAGTGTTTCTCTCCCTTTATCATGTTCATCGACGCAAAGAAGATGCTCGTAAATAACCTTGATCCTTTCACTCTCCACCAAATAAACGATGTCCGGACAAAACTGCAGACATTGCGTGTTGTTTACATCCACATTGCTTTACGGAAATACGCTGCCCACGTTTTTTTACGGGTGTCTGGAGAAAACGGGAAACTAACGTTAATTTTTGCTTTCCCTCAATATTTTTTTTCCGTTGGGATTTTAAATGCAAATTGAATATATAATAAATCATCAAAATAGCATGTAGAAAAAATTATTCAGAATTTGAATGAAAATAGCACACATATCTTATTTTCGTAAGCTTCCACTTTAAATTTATATTAATAATTTTTTTTCAGTATAATCTTCAAAAAAATATTTTTAAAATGTTGATATAGATGACATCGGTATTTATTAGAAAAAATGGAATTGCGAGTATTTCTTAAATTATCTCTCATATTGAGCATAGCATTTACAAGAATAGATGGTATAAAACTCAAATAAACCAATATCGAATCCCTGTATCATTTAAGATATTTGTTACTTCTTATTCTTGGTTAATCTCTTAATTATTTTGTTGTTGTTTTTCACTATCAAATGGATTTCATCTTCCTTTGCAGAAATATATCATCCCATTGATTTTTATGAACACTTGAAATGATTGAGAATATATGTAACTTTTGAAACAAAATTATAACACGTTTCAATGATTTATGGTTGTCTCATAAGTTTAAGAAATAACAATTAATTGAAAATATGGGGTATGATTAGGTTAAGAAATTTTGTATGTAATATTAATTAAGAAGTTAACTAGGTGACAAATAAACGATATTTATTCTAACGAATTTCTGAATTTACATGCAGTTATTCTAAGGATGTTTGACCTTTTGTCCAAACGTAAGATAAGTAGAGTTCACCTGTGGGTATATATTATTAAGTGAAATAGTACTAGAGAAGATAGGAAATAAAAGAAGTCCTCTAATCTCTAAATAGCCATTTTTTTCTTGTATATTCCAATGCTTTTCATTGGTATGAAAGCAATTAATTTTGATTAAGGTTATTTTGATGCCTGGTTTTGGTGCATCAAAAGCAGACTGGTACTGATACTCGATTGGGCCTGATACTTTTGTATCAGTTACAGCAGGTAATCTATTATTCTCCGACATAACAGGTTACTCAGTAGGTATCGGTTCTCTTACCAGCACCGAGATAAGACTGTTTTTTTTTTTATCTATATATTCGATTTAACAAAAATAGTTTGATACTGATACTCGCTTATACCTGATAATTTTATGTGTTCTGGTAACTTATCTCTTTATTGTCGTCAGATACTAAATCACAATCCATTAACAGATATTAATTTTAACCAATGATTCTTCTATCCAAATTGTTCGTTACATATAACAAATATATGGCTCTAAATTTTAATCTCCCTTTTAAAAGCATTATTAAAATTTTGGTACATTTATAAAATTTAAAAAGAGTTGTATAGAATTAAATTTCATTTTTAAATTTTTCATCTTATAATTATAAAGAAATTACTTTAAAAAATATTTGTGCTTTCTTTTTTTAGCACATTTATAAAGTCACCATATTTTGAAAATTCTCTTCTTGCTTAATGTTTAATTTCTAATTTCCATTTGCTTTCATTTTATTTATTTATAAAAATTTTGTTGCTTGCATTATCAATATGCTTCGAATAAAAAATTGTTTAAAACAAATTATGCTTATTTTATCAAAAATCTCATCAATTTTGATTATTTAATGTATTTCAAGCAAATACGCTAGAAATACATTCATTCCAGATAATAATAAGAAATCATATATATAGGTAGTTAGAAACCGTACACTTGTGTATAGAGTTGCCAATGCAATTCGATACTTTATATCATGTTGATACAAGTATGACTCGGATTCTTTATATCATG
>JAOUZG010044158.1:2242141-2274332 GCA_026289955.1 Argiope argentata | reverse complement strand
TAGTTCATTAATGTCATATATTATACAGTTTTAATATCCAATGAACCTGTGAAAAAAAATTATTAAAAATAATTTTTTTTAATAGAAAAATAATGTGGCAGCTGTTTTTAATAATTTTTTTTCACTGGTTCATTGGATATTAAAACTGTATAATATATGACATTAATGAACTATAAATGTTCTGTAAAATATATCCCTTTTGAATTTCATGAATATAGATATTTTTAGTAAAAAGAAAATTCCAAATATTATTTATCATTTTGAATAAACCATTAAAATTCCTTGTTCATAGTTTCAATCCATAATATTTTGATGATTTCTAATTTTATATTTATATTCATATTTTTTATAATGTCATTAAACACAAGGTATGCTATTGTCAATTTTTTTAAAAAAATGGAAGATTTAAAACTTTCAAAAAATTTTGCTACTGAAACAATAAAGCGGGATGTCATTTTCCACGTATTACATCCCGAACAAAAAAGATTTAACTGTCACGAAAATTTTCTTCTTCATTTTGAAAAATATTCGAAAATAAGAAATAGTGACATGAATTCTTTGTTTACTATAAATTTTTGAATCGTGAGTCGTTAAGTTGTAGATTATTCTCATTTCAATCTCTGTCTCTTTTCTTCCACATTTCCATCCTAAGCAAAAGCATTTTTTTAAAGAATTCACGAGGTCAAAAAACTCATATGAAATCTTGAAAAGATTTTGTTTTTGCATCGAAAACAAGACTGAAAGTTTCCATTGGAATAACGAAACCTCAATTGGCAGCACAAAAGCGGGTGTGAGTGTTCTTTTTCTCCTTTCAAAATTTTATTGCATCTTTTATAAAGAGCTCTCGTTATTCATGTAGAATATGGAGACATTATTGGCGCCATTTCTTTCACCAGGAATCGTCTAAATCCTGCCGCCAGGTTGTTGGCAAAATTCTTCTCCAAGACCGTTCACCTGCGTTAAAACTTTGCACGCGACAGGACGGTTTAAAAATTCTTCCTCGCCAAATAGTAGTCCCTCATGCTCTGCTGACAGTCACTTTCTATTTCGTGAGCACCAAAGCGTACAAAAGCACTTTTTTCCCATCTTTTGGAAGGAAAACGAAATGGCGGTAAAATGTCTCTTACAGTTCTTTATTCCATATTGCTTTTAAATATGGAATGAGAAGAAACCTTGTTTAATGATGCTTGAAGACAGGAATGGTTCGACAGTTTATTTTTGGAAATGTCAAAGCTCCATCCGTTTTTTTTTATCTGTCAACACAGAAGAAAAATTGCAAGGGAAAGGGTTAATTGCTGATTCCGAAATCTCAAGAACTTACCTTTCCCCGGGGCAATTAAAGAGTTCAAAACAAACAACAACAAAATGCTTTTGAATCTTTGCAAAAATGATAATTTATTGCCTTCCCGAAAGGAAAAAGAATTT
Source organism: Argiope argentata (assembly GCA_026289955.1). Classification (NCBI taxonomy): domain Eukaryota; kingdom Metazoa; phylum Arthropoda; class Arachnida; order Araneae; family Araneidae; genus Argiope; species Argiope argentata. Next base: position 2,272,907 of record JAOUZG010044158.1, on the reverse strand, counting down.
AAATTATAAAATCAGATAATCAAATAACTTCAAATAAATATTTATGTTTCCCACTTTTATCTTTTTCATCGCTTCATTTTTTTTAGTATATTTTGAAAAAAAAGCTATCGAAAACGTTTGGAGAAAGAGAATAATTTCATCTGCAAATTTATGCTTTCCATAAACGGGGTATTAAAAGGTTACGAATAAAGAAAAACAGGAAAAAATAAATCAAGGAAAAGCTTTTATCAAAAAGATGCATCTCCGATAGCCCTACTTTTTTCTTATTATTTATATGATAGTACATAAATACAAAATTACAGCTTAAAAATCATTTAGGTAAAATATATGTTCACATACGAATAGTATAAATCCTTAAAAATAACCTCATAGAATCAAAAGTAATTTAATTTTTAAAATCATATTTATATAAATGATAAACTTATCTATGACAGCATAATCGGAATAGAAATTTCTTTCTATTTTTCTATATATAAATTAGAATAATCTGTATAAAAGTTGAGATCAAGAGTTTTATGAATCGAAATATATATTGTAAACCTCTTCAAGTCCGAAGAATAAGTTACTTTTTGCATTTATATCTGCCTGATGATTTACAAAAGTAAATGTTAAATGAATGCAAATTTTTATGCATTCCAAAATTGGGAAATGGCACCAACGATTGATTGAAATCATTAGACAGTCATTAGACATTCTGATTTTAGTTCCACTTATGTGCATATGAATTCGGTATCAAATAATCGCAATAAATTAGATGACTAAAACTTGTTGACAATGACTGCATGTCCGTTTTAAAATGTGTTCTAAATCGATAAAATGTCAGTCCAAAATGTCTTTTCCGTTTTTTTTCTCTAAATATAATATACTTAGATGCAGAATGCGATATTTAGGAAAATGCATATGAAAGCTAGATGGAAACATTTTAGCGTGTTTTTAAAATATTTCTTTGATTTAAAAAATGATAATAAGACATAGAGTCGAAATTTCTGTCGTATAATATTTGCCTAATCAAACTGGCAAGTAATAAATATTTTTTTACTGAATATTTAACTTCTGTGACATAGATAATAGGATGAAAGTGAATGATATACCAAATAATAAAAAATATTGTTTATTAAATTAACTACAAACTTTCTCTGAAAGCAGTTCATATATTTTCAATAATAAAGATGAAAACGAATTTTCAACTCATTACTATTAAGAAATCGGCATCACTGAATTTAATCAGCTCCACATTTACTGAATTTGAGCCAATTTGAACATTTGAGAGTTGAAACTGGTTGTTATTATAACATAAGAAATGAAGATTTGAAAATAATTGCTGTAAATAAGCAAAACTGCGTCAAAATCTTTTTAAAAAGCTGCTAACTTCAATCCGTGTGAGGAGTTTTGTGTGACCTGACATTACCTTTGTATTATTCTTTGATTTTTCTTTGAATTTTAGGCAATGATCAAATGAAAACTATTTTAGTCTGAATATCAGGCATTCATTTATTCTACTTTTGTTGAGAATTTTTTTAAAAAAATTTATCTAAATTTACACATTGAAGATGTATAATTGAGGTCAAATAACAATTTGTGCCTTGCTATGTACCGTGCTTAACATTTGGTTTGCAGGGAATTCTCAGCGATTGCGTTTTTATTAAATTCTAATTTTTTTGTCACATATTCATCACAAGAATCATATGACGAATATATTACTATACATTATATTATATTATTATGAAATACTATAATGAGATTTATCCATGGATGTAATGTAAGTAAAAAGAAATTTATTCCAAATTATTTTAACTATGATAACTTATACGAAAAAAGTGCATATGTTTAGTAATACTTAATAGTAAAAAATGAACTGGTTTTGGAATCAAATGATTCTTGCTCACTAAAGTAGAATCTACTGCAAGAATACTTTACTAACAGTTCGAAAGTTTTTCTGCGTCAGTAATACAAGTAAATTAAAAAAAAAGAATATATCAGGATTATTAGTTTTTTTTTAATTATTAGAACTTGTTTCCATATTTAATGTCAGCTCGTCAGCAAATATACGTTTAAATTATTTTATTTCTACTTTTCTATTACAGAGCGAAATTTTCTTTTTATTATCTTTAACACAAAGAGAATATGTTCTTCTAAAACAAGTTTGTGTGCGTTCTATAATAATTTCTTTGAAATCGTAGATAAATTAGCAAAATTAGAATCTTATGAATATTTCAGTTTTTGATTGCAGCAAATAAAAATAAATTTGAAAAATCCAGCAATCTAAAGGTCTTCTTATAGCCTGTTTTTCTTTATTATTTCTTTTACTGGTTCTTGTCATAAAATATTGACCAGAACTAGAACTTCAATTTAATCCAATATTCTAGACTCGAATCACAGTATTTAGAATAAATTTAGTATAATTCTATTTTAAATTAAAATATATTTCAAAAAATCTTCTTCCACTTCTTTTAAATATATTTTTCTCAAAGGTTATCTTATCAAATGATCAATCTAAATAAAACTATTTTAAAATTGCAGTAACCTTCAACGTTTTTTTAAATATTTTCAAACTTACAGGTGAATATAAATATCAGAACGACGTATCAAATTTTTACAACCAAAAATAATTAGCCATTTTTAATATTTTAATTTTTAATGATTAATTAACGTGCTATAGAAAAAAAGTATTGCTTTTATTTTATTCATTTGTTTATTATTTATTGAAAGAAAACTCTTAGTTTCTTAAAATAGATCAAAATTAATGGAGAGATTTTGATCAGAAAGTTAAAAAATTATTTATTATATACTTTTAGAAACAAGTAGACAAACAATAAAGTATAATTATATAAAAAAGAGCTCCGATTTCTGTAAAAAGATAATTCGGTGAAAGACGAGGCAACTTTCTTCTGCACGACGTGCTTCAAACATAAATGTCAATTATGTATAGATATACTTCTTAAGTGTCATATTACAAAAGCAGATGACAATTTGCTCGAGATCAACAGTGTAAAATGTATCCTTTTGCAGAATTCGAAGATAAACAAAATCAGACAAGCGGAACAGTTTGCATGGAAAATTTCTCGCCTTTCAACATCTGTCGATGACTATGAAATCTTATTCAACTTTTTCTTTCGGTAATGGGTTTCGCTCTAGTTTCTTCTTATATATTCTTATAAAAATATAATGTTTTCAAAATAAAACTGCATAAAAGAAATATTTAACCGGAATTATACTATTATATTTATATTTGAACATATTTATAATTTTATTGATGAACTGATAAAAAAATAGCTTACTTTGTAATTCATTAAAAAATCGTCTGCAGTAATTCAGGAAATAAAAAAAACGAAAATATAACTTAATATGCAAAAAATGAAATTTTCAATTAAAACTATGGATAAATTCTTTTAAAATTCCGTAAATAGTAAATTTTAATTTAAAGTGTAATCACTTATTTAAATGCGAATATTCTAAAAAAAATAGTTGGTTATTAATTAATTACAGAAAACGATTTTTAATTTTAATTTAATTAATATTTGTCGAAAAGTATAAATAATTTTAAAAGGTTTAATTTCTGTGTGAGAAAGGGCAACATAAATTTATAATTCTTTTTTTTAATTTCGTTTTGGATTTTTTTTTCTTTAGAATAGCTGCCTTGTAAATAAATCATTAAGAATACCTCAGAATTTCAAATTTTAGATTGTGTTAAATTAATAATTTCTGGAATTTTATATTTTTTATTATCTTTAAAAATATTACTCCTTTATGCTTTAATCTTATGATTTACAATTTTAAATTTGGTGCTACAAAGACTTCCAATAACTTTTACAAGAAGATTTTTGCAAGTGTTTAATTTAAGTGGACATATTTTTCAATGGAACTGCTTTTTAAGAAGACTTTTTGCTACAAATTTTTTCAATTAAGGTATGTACACATATTTTTTACTTTATAAAATAAAACTGATGTGTTAATTATAATGTTAAATAAAACAATTATATTCAAAGTATACTTGATGATATGTTATATGCAACTTAGAGTCAACATTAAGTTATGTTGCATTACTGAAAAATGTAATATTTAAGAATGTGCATTTCTTTTAATGATTTTGCTTGAAAAAATTATTAGTTGCTTGATGTTATAAATAATTATAAATTTTATAAAAGCAATTTCATTTCAAATGTCAGAAATTATTTCCTTTAAAAATTATATAAAGATCATTCAAGAGGTATATGAACACAAAAATAGAAAACAATGTTTTTTAATGCTAATACTATTCATAGTTTAAGAATTTCATTTTTTAATTATGTACTATGTACTAATAATTCTCAATAATATTTCGGTAAATTTTTGAATGAAATTTTCGAGATAAGAACATGGATGTATATATTCAAAGTAACTTTATCCAAGTTCATTCAATAGAATTGAAGAATTTTTTAATAAAGACATTTGCAAAAATAGATACTTCATTGCTGGAGAACAAAGAAACTTTTATTTATATTACTTTTATTTTTTGATGTTTTTGTCGTAATTTAAAAATATTTTCATTTATTTTCTTATAAATTTCAAATTAGTTTATCAGAATTATTACATAGGAAATAGCAGCTTGGGTTACAATAAATCTCATTATTCAACAGTTCTATTCAATCAAAAGGTTTTGTACAACAAAATATTTCATAAAAAAATTGCATTGAAAATAATTTATTTAAAACGCTTCTATTTATGGACACATTGATATTCGACGATTGACACATTGATATTTGACGATTGATTTATGAACACATTGATATTTGACGATTGATTTATGGACATATTGATATTTGACATTGATGATTGACACTACTCTTAAATGTTCCAGCATAAAATGCATTATTAAGTTTTTGTTTACAAATATTGAAATATTTGCAATGAATGGTAATCTTATGTTTGATGAAGAATGTTTGGCGAACTTATTGTAACAATTTATTAAACCTAACTGTTCCATTAATAAAAACTTATCAGCGCACAAATTTAATTTTGAATAAGCTAAATATATTACTTAGTATAAGATATATCTTTTATATATGTCATCAAATTTAGTACCGTGGGAAATTAATTAATGATCGCTCGGAAGTTTGGTACGAAGAGAATTCTCTTCTCTGACCTTATTTGAAAGTTATATTTCGCCTTCCAGGTTTTTATTCTGTAGCAAACACATCAACGTAGTACCCCATGACCTTTCTCTGACCTTGATTTCTCTCCTAAATTCTCCGTCATATCACTTAAATTCCACAACAGACCTGTCGCGTAACATACTTACGTAGCTAGGACAAGAAACGGCTACACATACCACAAGTTTGATCATGTATTGGGGTCAAATATCTTCTCCCAGAAGAAGCCTCATGTATACCTCTGAAGAGATTAACCTATAATTTTTACAGAGGTCAAATTTTAACTATGATTGTTGAGATCCGAAATTAGTATTATATTTGATTAAAAGTATCTTGTTGTTAAAAATGTTAGAATCCACTAATCTTAATAACAGTGTTTAATCACATCCATTAAGCAGAAGCCTATAATTAAAACCGACATGTACCTAACAACAGAGAAGTTTTGTAATGGGCTTAGAATCTGGCTATACATGTTTTCACCTTGTAAAATCAATCCACTGTAATGATATGAAAAAAGAACTTATTAATTATGTGTTCTGTGTTTTAACTATTCTATATATAAATTCTGATGCAATCTACTGACATTGTTTCGCATATAATAACTGTACTGTTGGCGTTAATTTGCGAGATTATAATCAGTTTAACTTTGGGTTGTGAATGTTTTAAAACTTAATTACTTCGAGTTTTGTATGAATAATAAAAATAGTGCATTTGGATTGTGTAACAAATTAAAAGGAAAAAGTAATTATTTCATGAATTTATATCTTAACAAATGTAGGCTTACTTGAATGCTTTATGGTATCAGGACGCTTTTTAAAAGTAACTTATTTAAAAGAAAACCTTTTAACTGATTCATTCTAAAATTTGGAATATATCCTACAAAATTTTAAAGAATTAGGGAAACCAATATTGTCTTCGATTCATTGCTCAATGTTACAAACAGAAAAACCTTCATACCGAAAGATTACTTCTAATCCATTGAAATACTGCTTTGAAAACCAAACAAATATACGTTTTTTGAATATAGATAGATAGTATAAAACATCATAAAATTTTCACATTGATTTGAAAAGGAAATATTAGAGTAATTTATTTTTAGCAACTCCCCTCCCCCTAAATAATCCTAACATAAACTCAAAATATGTATAGTTATTTATTTTTACTGAATGTCAATGAATTTCATGATCTTTTTTAAAAAAATTCTTAACTAATGAATCAATTTTCAAAATGATTGCTTTTACACAATGAGCTCAAAAATTAAATATGAACATCATTTATTAATTAAAATGGAAACAAATATTACATAAATCACTTTTTCACGAACAAATCTGAAATAGGATGGTAGTTTAGTATTCCATATTCGAATCGTATTTCAAATTTTCATATGCTAATCATTACATGTGAGATAAATGTTTGATTTTTTTTTAATTCCTCAGCCAATTTTTTCGCAAATATTCTGCAGATATCTTATAGCAATTTTAACCCGCGATCTTGTCTTTCAATTTAATTCTCGGATAAAGTATTAGAAAATTTGTATTTTGTACACAAAATGGTAAATCATATATGGTTGATTCTTACCGAAATGAAGATAAGATTCAATCCCTCTGCAGTCGGAAACTCGGATTATTAGTCAACAAGGTTATGTGTTTCTATATTAGAAGTAAAATAAATAAGACGAATCATGCGGTTTTTTTTAAAAAAAAACTTTTCTAGTCATTTATTCAATTATTAATTGATATGTCATTATAAAATAATATTATTTTCTGACTAACAAAGTTGATGATTAAAGTATTGTCAAATTTGGAAATCTTGTAACCTATAAGTATATTCGTGCTTATAAATGCAATTCTGGAATCTTTCTTATCTCTAGAATGTGAATGAGTATTTTAATGACACAATTATTTATAAATATTGAAGTTTTTTAAAAAGAAGAATCAATATAAGTTTTAATTTATGAATCAAAAATTCAATGTTATTTCTTGACCTATTTCGAAATTTTTTTCTACTACTATAGAAAGCTTTATTTAAAGTAGCTTTGACAGATTTCCCTTTTAACTCAAGAATGCTATCCCCATCAAGATATACTTTAAATTATTTTTTTAATCCCAGGTGATTAATAAAATTATGATTTTGTGTATTCCCTTCATGCTTAATGTGTTGCAAAAGAACATCTCTAATCACCTGACGACAAGTCTGAATCTTTTCACCGAGACTTTTAAAAAACGCTTCCACACGATTCCGCGGAAGATCCGGAACCAAAACTGGAATGTCCCGACTAAATTTATCTCTTATGTCACACGAAAGCGTGTTAATTTCTCGCCAAAACCTGCAAGATGCGGGCGGGAAATTTCAAAGCGAAAGCAACACGCCGGTTGCATTGGTGGGAAGAGAAAAATCAAGCGGGAAAACACGGCGTATTCAGGAAGAAAATGGGACTATGACCTGAGTTTAAGGTGAGCTCATTTTTGTCTTCACTTCTGTTCGGACGTGACGTCATTGACCCTCTGAAATAGATGTTCGTTTTCAAGCATACATTTCGCCTTAGCTAAGGATTCAAAAAATATGATTTATGCTTTCAATAAAAATTATTTTATGTTCATATTTTTGAAGAAATTTATTTTTTTAAAGTAATTTATTTTAATTATACTATGCACGTATTACTATGTTTTCGGAATAGCATGTAGTCAAGAATCTGAGGCTAAATGGAAGTCTGGATAAAACACGTATGTTTGTCCAATGTTACTTTCAACCGGGAAGTTATTGTATTGAAAAATGAGTTTAACTCGAGTTAACTTAGAAAAAGCGACGTTTATAGCTTTTTAAAAAAATGTAATTACATAAGATTCACCAAAAGATAGCAGCACACTTCACAGTTTTATTTCGTTGCTTATTAAAACTAAAGCATCTATTTAATTTAACTTATTTCTAGCTTTTGTTATATTATTTCGAAATTAGAAACTATATATAAAATATAGTTTTACTTTTTCTGAAGGACAAATCGTATATATGTCTTTTTATTGTCATAATGTAGTAACCATGTAATCAAATTAGTTATTTGCTAAATGATATAGCTTATAATACTGTGAATAAGAATGCATTTTATTTTTGTTTTTTACATTTCTCAAAACGAAACGTAAGAAATTATATGATTAATTTGATTGATTTGATAAAGCATGTGCTTTGCAAAATGCGATTGCAAGGGGCTACCTCAGCTTATAATGGACGAAGTTGAGGCTATCTAAGAAGGAAAGAAGAGTGAAATTCAGACAGCACATCATGTGTGATTTATCATTAATTTATATTTCAAAATTAAGTCCATTTATTTATCATGAACAGTGAGCATAGGACCGCGACCACCAGAACGATAAATTTCAGTGAAGTTAAAATTGCAGTTACATAAAATAAAATGTAAATATAAAAAAGAAATAAAAATTAACATGAATTTTACTAGCCTAATTTTCTCCATTGTTAAATTGCTGGTGGAAAGGTATACAGTAAAACTTTGAACAATAAATGAAGTAAACAGTTCTAAAATCTGACAAAAAATGATACATAAATTTTTAATGTATAATTTGAATTGATTAGTATTAAAAATTATTAAACAATGATTATTACAAATTTAATGCTACTGTTGCAAATGCATTTAAAAGTATTTTAAGACAATAGTTGTTTATGACTATATACGTAGTATAAAAATTTTTACAAATTTTAAAACATAATTTTTAGCATAAAAATAAAAAAAGCATACCACTACTAAATACCTTAAATACAATTTCAATATGTCTTATTTCATTCGATGTATGTACATAGAGGTAGATGTTCAATTAAAAGAGAGTCTTTAATCTTCGTTTGCATGATTTTTAGTTGTCCGGGGGTATTAAACTATATTACTAAATTCATTTAAAAAAATTTGGAAAATGAATAATCTGTTTGTAAAAATACTTTTGTTATCAAATGAGAACATGAGGTTATTTTGGTTAGGAGGTTTGGGTGTCTCCGAAATTTGAAAATAAGAAATATTCTTTTTTTTTCGTTGGTAGATAGCGCGTCATCTGACCGTGGCATTTTAGGTTTGTCTTGTCAGCATTGTTTGAGATATTTGTTTGAGATATTTAATTAAATTTATTATAAAGTGCTTTTTGTTTGTCGTTTCTATGAAATGACGTTTTCTTCAAGTTTGTTTACGATTTTTTACTTTTGAATAATTAATCTCTCTCTCACAGAAAATTATCGTTTGGTTTGTTTATAATTTGACTTTTGAAGATCTAATTTCTTAGAAGAGATTTAGAGATTAAGATGCCGGATTTGGAAATCTTGCAACACTAGTGAGTACGTATTATGAAACTCTTCTTGGATTAAAATAATTCAATTAATTTTCTATTTCGACTAATTCTGAAATTAAAAATGCGTAATTTAATTTTATTTTAGTAAGTTAAGGAAAGCATGTCTCTTAATTATTTGTTTATTGTTCGGAAAAAGATTGAGAGATATTCGTATTTCTGAGCAAGGTTATTTAAGCAAACTCCTTGTGTATACGAAATTTGCATCAATTAAGAGAATATAATGAAACGAAGAAATTTGATCAATTACATTTGAAAAAAATGCATACATTTATTTTACACTTGTGCTAATAACATCTTATCAGTTCGATTGACCTTATCAATAGCCTATTCTGAAATCCGTCACTTGAAGCATAGTTTCTCCAATTGCTATCCTGTTATTATTTTTTTCTGTAGTTAATGATAGTTTTCAGAAATAAACTAAAATATCCTCTTCTTACTATCTTTATCAATCCAATATTCTTTCAAGACACTTTCAAAGTTCTAATTTTAAACTTTCAATAAAAATGTTTTAAAATTTCTTAATATTTCAAGTTTTTGAAAAACAAACAGAACAGCAATAGAGAAAAAAATTGGATACGTAAAGACTTAAGAATTCAAAAATAAGGCGCTTTTCAGACTGACCATTCGTGTTAAGTGACCCTGAACAGAACTCCTGACATTAGTCTTCTCACTATTCAGCTATGTCCCTAGATTTTCTGGACTTCTAGGGTCATTTATTTATAAATATCAAGTAGGAAAAGATATTATCTCCCCTCGTTTGTTTTCTTAATAAGAATAGAGTAATTATAAATGAAGCAGAGGTTTACAACTATTAAAAAGAAAGAAAAGTACCTACAACTGAATTTTTGCATTCTTTATTAGTGTGCCGTAGCGTCACAATGACAACAAATGAATTGGAAGCATAATATGACAATAGAAAAATAAGAAACCTGATACAGAATTATAACTAAAAATAAAGTGAAACAGAAGAAATTGGTGTTTTATCGTTATCTGATAATAAAGAATATTTTACATATTTTTCGATATGATCGATGTAATAACTTTTCAGTCTTAATCTTATTACTCTATAAAAACTAACAATTGTACCAGGAGTTAAGAGAAACGGGCTACTAGTGAGTAAGCAATAAGTGGAGATATTCAGAATTTCTATTCTAATATATGCGCTCTGGCTAATTAGCTTCATTGTGACTCTAACAGGAGAATTTATATGTCATTACTGAAAATTTGACCTCCCTGAAAGTTAAATCTTAAGCTAAATATATTTTCTTGGTTATTAGCCTATTACCCACTTACGGCTCACAATTTACTAGTTGACTGATGTACTTGGGATTACTTTAGAAGACCTGACGAAACATTACCATATGAGGGTGCATGTTAGGATATATACAAAAGTGAGAGAAAAGCTAGAAACTAATGAAAGCAACAATTTCTCATTAGAAAAAACTTTTCAATTTCTTTTTAAGACAGAGACCTTATATCAAAAACCAGGTTAACAAAAGAGCTTTAATAGATAAAAAGAGCTGCCTCTATAAGAATCAGAGATGGATAAAATTTTAGTTATTGAAATTATAATACGATAACTAAAGATGGTTTCGTGTTGATGCCCTTTGAAACTAGCCACGGGCCATCTCTTCCCGAAAGAGATGCATCCCTTAATCGGAATGTAAAGTAATTCGACCCCAAACCATTGCTATATTCCAGAAGAAACGGGAACTTATATATAAGGTAATTTGTCATTCATGACTTATAATGCTTTGACATATTCCCTATAGAATGCGTACATATAAATGAAAATTTTGAGGCATCATCCAATATATAACATTATTGTTTAGTGAGTAATTGTGAAAATAAGCAAGATATGAAGATATCTAACACTGTAATAAAATAAAAACAAAATTTGCATTTTTACTCAATTACTTGATTTAACTTTGGCTTCTACTTCAAGAGTAGAATATTTCCCTTCAATGAAATATGCTTTTGTTGTATACCTCGGAACTATTAAGAAGTTACAGAATGAAAGTAAACTATTTCTTGCACATTTCATTTTTGTTACTAGATATTTGAATTACTATGATATGAGATTCAATAATGAGAATTTTTAAAATTAATTTTAATTCATCTAGTATTTATTGATGCAATCATATTTTGTAGAAACTTGTATTTTCTTAAAGGATTTTATAAGTAATAAAAGATAACAAATAAAACTACCCGTTTAACTTAAGAATAAATATAATTTATATAAAAGTTTATACTTTTGATTTTTTTAAATTTCAGTTGTTAAGGCTTTTTTCTTATGAGCTGAAACTATGTAAGTGTGCTCTGAATTGTCTCATGAGCAGAATATAATAAGCATTGAAAATTACTTTTAGCAATGATTACTTTTAGCAATGAATACTTTTAGCAATGAGAAACTAAAAGTCAATCGGATTTTATAATTTAAGAGAAATATTTAATATATGACCATAGTGGAAAAATTTCATTAATTATTACTTTCTTGAAAAATTATTTGATCCAAGAATATTCCTCTAGATGTCACCACAAGCTTTCTTGTAATCTGGAAAATTGTCATTTCGCCAAGATAATGTAAATTACATTTAAACAAAAAACACGATTTTAATTAATATTAAATTAAAGGTAAAAATCTAAATTAACTTTTATGAAGCTAAATATATATGTATATATAATCCATTACTGATTGTTAACTTTTTCCTATCGAAATAAGTGAAAAATAGTTTTAATATTACAATACAGATGGCGCTGTAAGTCAACATTTCTTTAGAAATTCAATTTGAAAATTATTTCGAGCTATGAAATAAAATGTTCGGAATTCTTGCTGGAAGTGCTTTCATATGTTTAATTTTCCAGTAAATAAAATAATTATCCTGAACGAAAGAGATGGATATTATTAAAAAAGTTTTGTGTAAAATTTAAAAAAAAAAATGTCTCTTAATATTATAATGCTGAAATTGAAAATTCTAAGAATTTAATAAAATAATTTTAATAGGTTTTTTTAGAGAGCAATGCGGTTAAGTTGGTTTCAGCCGTCTGAGGCACTAACCAAATATAGTGTCCCTTATTCCGAATTTTACATCCTAAATTCTTCAAAATTTAAATGAAATTTAAAGATCTTTCCGGCAAGAATAAATTTATCAAAGTGTATTGTATATCATACAATATAAATGTTATATATACAACATTTGTAATATGCGTCGATAAGATTAATAGTATTACATGTAATAATAACACGCAATAAGTAACAGCAAATAGAGTATAAAACATGAACCAGCTTCCAATTTCAACTAGAATAATATTGTTATGAATTATTTTTATTGAAAATTTAATCGAATAAAAATTAAAACTTTTATCTTTAGCTATTTCTTAACTATTTCTCTGAGGAAAGTCTTGAATTGCATTTTCAGTGTCTTTGACATTGTACGTGTCCTTCTCAATAAAGAATTTTTAATCTTTGAACACTGATTGTTGACCTTAAATAATTTTTGATAAACTTCAGTTTTGAAAGGCTTCTTTCAGATCTTTTTGTAATACTCCAACCGAATTTATATTAATTATTTATTATTGTTGCCTGTAGTAACTACGACACTCCGTAATCAAACTCTTTTTAGTTCGAAGCCCCTCTCGTCAATATTTTATGATACTTAATTTATATTATGTTAGTCGTTCCATTCAGTATCGCCAGAATCTAATAGTTTAGGATTGGCAACTTTTCCGTCTAATTTCCTAACTGCTGTAAACATTTCTCAAATTTCTACACCTATTCCGTTTAACGACGATACAGCTTCCGTCCCAACTCATCTTCAACAGATATCTCCACTTCTTTGAATATGCCAATATTTTTGCATATATTTTTTCAAAGCCTTTTGCATCATCTAGAAATTTCTCTCGTTTCTCTATTACTACCATCTGCAAAATACTTCGTTTTTGAGTGCACAGTTTTATGTCGTCCTTTTGTTTATAAGTATTTTTGTGCAGCTTCACTTAATGTGCCGTTGCCGCAAGTTGTCAGAAATCCAAAATGAAAAAGACAGGAAATTACTTCATTGTAACTATCAAAGAACTTGCGTATGTTCCTGTGTTTAAAATTTCATCGCTTTCTGTCAATTTTCCAGAGTGTTATTGCAAACTAGTCTTTGGAATGGTACCATATTTTTATGGCATCACTTCTTTCTTTCTTTTTTTGCCTGTAGTTGCAACATATTAGAACTTCCCACCGATGTATGGACATGAAAAAATGATAACAACGTACAGAAAAAAAAATTATTGAGCTCGCTTCAACTGAAACAGCATGTAAGTAAACCAAGTTAAACGAATGGTTGAGAAAGGCATGAATTCAAATTTTGGATTTTTTTTTCTTTATTGAACTTCTGAACACCTTCAGCCGTAACAGCAGCATTATCACATGTTTGATCGCTACTTTATACTGATGTACTCATGTTTAAGTTTGCTTAAAATCATGTTTGAAATTCCTACAGGAATTTTTTTTTTTTTTGGCTTCTTTCAAATCTGTAAAAGATTCCATCACTTGTACTTTCTGATTTTCAATCGCCAATTATTTGGTCTCTAATAGAAACGCAAGGAGTACTGTTGAATATAGCCTAGAAAGATGTAGAACTTTTTCCTTGTCCGATACATTATTATTTATTAGCATACTTTATATCTCCCACGATAGCAATAAATTCTTCTCAAATTTCTGGTGACGTACAAGTGAATGAAATTTCAATACCCATTTCAGATGCAATAATATCGATTGGTTTACGATTAAATGCATAAATTCTAAAATGTTGCCTCTGTTAACTTTTGTATCGAAAAAAAATTTCCCAAGGAATCTTATAGTATCAAAAATTGTGATAATTATTTTTTGCCAACAGCAAAAAAAGAGAGTTGCCAATTTTTGGAGCGGATGAAAGGCTATATTCACTGAAAGCAAGAAAATTTTCTCGTTCCTTCACAGATTAAATTGTTTTAATAGGCCCGAATTGTAAGTTCGACAAAAACATGAAAATAAATAGTTCACATTTTTAGTTCAGTTTACAAGATATTATTACTATTATTTATCGTGACATTTGTCAGAATTCTGGCATAGGGGTAGAGCGTCTTCCCTAGGATCTGGGCGCCCCCGGTTCAACATGGTTGTTATTCTGTGTTCTATCTATTAGGTGTGTGAATGTGCCCCCCTCCCCGGTCAAAAGGGGTTATGCAATGTGAACCAGGAAGTACCTATGTTGTACTCTTGATCCTAGTTGGCGGTACTGAAAAAACATGAGGCCCTCATTTGACTTAAATCTCAGACTGATAACTGTCAGCGGTTTTGTAAAGTGCCATAAGTCAAAACACACAACAAATTAAAGAAAAAAATGTAACTCGTGTAATCGTTTGGGTAAACTTATTTCGTTTTGAAAACAGTGAACAAATTATAATGAAATAATAATAAATTACCAGTTTGGATTGATTAATATTAAAACATAATGCATAAATTCTTCCATGATAGAATGATTGTGCTACCATTTTTAAATAAATCTTTTAATATTTCATTTTTTAATATGTTTATCAAGTGTTTGTTTACGCTTAATATTGAATAATTTTCATTGATCTTGTCATATCACTTAAATCGTATGGTTTTTTTCCATTCCTACTATCAGTTCACACTCTACCCATATATATATCTTGTCCAAATTTTAAATCGTTAATAAATACTTTTTATTCAAACACTCAAGTTCAAATACATTTTTTTAACCTTGCAGAGGATAACACTCGATGTTAATAAAGTTTTTTTCAAATATTAATCCATTCATTAAATTTAATTAATTTTTAATACTTTAAACAGAAATTTAGCACTTCATAACGAAAATTGAAATCGATACGCAGTAGCTCAGTCTGTAAAATGCAAAAGTTTCAATATTTTTAACATGAAGATGAAAAATGCGAATTCAATTTCTACGAAAATCAGTAATTTTTTGATAAATTATTTATATTAATTGTAATTATTTAATAAAAAGTAGCTAAAATAAAAGTTTTCTTTGTTGACCGAAGTAGAAATTGACTTTAATTTTTTTTTAAATATTAATTGTTTTCTTTACATTCTCAATACAGCATTTATTACAATTTACTGAAATTTCTATCCTTATAAAGTTTGTGTAGATCCATACAGTTTTCAGATTCTTAAAGAGGGAAAAACTTTTGTTGTGAAATGTTCTTATTCTATAAAATGATACGTCATATTTTGACGCATCATAGTATCATTTCTTCAAGAAAAGAAAATAGATATTTGTGAGTGCG
This sequence comes from Argiope argentata, assembly GCA_026289955.1. NCBI lineage: Eukaryota > Metazoa > Arthropoda > Arachnida > Araneae > Araneidae > Argiope > Argiope argentata. The sequence goes on along the minus strand of JAOUZG010044158.1, from coordinate 2,257,141 downwards.
CTCATTTGTGTTATTTGCTGACGCTTTACAGGCCATATCCTTTGACCTAGAACAACCAAATTTCATACTTGTGCATTTTAGAAAAGAAAAATGTACATTTCGGGAGAATTGTTCTAAAATTTTAATTAATTAAAAATTTAGCAACATTTTGAGGTTTTTCTACCATATATTTCAAGAATATTATTGGGCAAAAGATAATTTGTACACTATTTTGAAATTCCAATTTTTTTTAATGTTATTAGTTTAGTAGTTCTGCATTTTTTAAATTATAATAATTTTTAAAACTGGTTTTTGAATAAATTTGAATTATACCAGTTATTACTACACTGATTCATTATTTCCTCAAATGTTTAGTAGCGTGGTTTTCTTCCTTTGCCGATTCACTTTATAATCTAGTCCATTTATATGAAGAGAACGAAACTGAATTTATAGTACTGCAAAATATATCATTTGGAATCCTTACTGTCACAAGATATTAAATAATAACTTCACGAAGTTCTTCAATATACGAAACATCATACAATATCTTGAAGATATCGTAACAGGTGGTTTGATATATTTTATTTATAAAGACAGATATCATAGATAGTAAAGATTTTTAATAATAGTAATAGACTCTTTAATAGAATTAAGTCATGGGGTTTAATTAATTTGATTATTATTCATAATAGATAGAACATATATAAACTATTTACATGTATAAAAACACCTATATATAATCAATAGACAGGGCTTTACAACTTAACATAATTTAATTTTTAAAGATACTATTTTGAGAAAACCGTAAACATCAAATTATTTACAAAAGATTAAATTGAAAAATCCAACAAGTATATGCAGAAAACAAATAGACACCAAAGGTGGATAGTGCTTCATCTAAATATTGAAATAAATCTCCAAACATCTTTGTAAAGATTTTATTTCTTATTCAAATTGAAAGAGAGATATAAAGAATCAAATAAGCTTCTTTTTATTTAAAATTTTTGAAATGGCTTTCTAGATCGTAAAAAGAAATATAATTAAAACAAATAAACTCTTCGATATTGTAAGAAAGTATTTTCGCTTTCATACGAATAATTTAATCGAAAGACCTGATTAAAAACATAGTATAAACAATAATGAAATTCGTTCAAACTTTTCTCTTTCATAACTAGACTGCCAAACGCTCAATGACATGTAAAATTTATTATAACAAAGCCTTTAGAAAAGGCCAAATTTAATAAACCATATTTATTAACTTTTTTAAACAATTGATAAAATTTTTTCGTATTACAATGTATGCATCTTGCACTCCAAAATTGTTTGAAATTGCAAAGCGCAGCTGCTTTTTATAATTCTCGAACAGTTGCTTTGGAACATCATTTTATTCGATTTCCAAATAAACTCATAAATAGGCACATGCTTATTTAAAATGACTTAATACGTGCATATTTATATTAATAAACATCTGACAATTAGCTTCTGCTGAGAGACTTCAATCTATGCCTCAATATAATATTTTATGATTTTATAAGATTTTGAATTTAGTAATATCCCATTAGGGCAATATACATCTCACCATATCTCTATCATATTGTTACATTTTCTGCCTTACAATGCTGTTAAGATATCATAACAGTGTTACTGGGAATTTTGTGCTAATAGGGCAACTTTGAGATAAAGTAGAATCAAATCCAGGCAAAAAATCTTTTTTTCACATGTTCATATAAATTGATTTTTGAAATGTATTTCGAAAAAAGAATAGCAGTACAATAGCATCATTTTCAATCTATAAATATTTCTCATGTACTTTTAAATACACTTTGTTATTTTATTTGTTTAATAAGGTAATACATTTTTTTAACTTGGTGGTGTGTATATGGCTTTTATTATAAATTTACTGATGTTTTTTTCAATCATAAAAAATAGAAAATTAAAAATATCGTTAAATCCGAACCAAAATATGATTTTAGGTGATTGTTCACATAGCTAGAAAACAAAGAAAAACGAACAATAAAGAATGAAGGCGGTTCATTCCTTACAAATCAAAAGGGTGAACCTTGACTCTAAAAGTTTTTGATATGATACTTAATGATTTATGTTTTAATCGTATCAAGAAATTTGCGACCTTGTACGTGTTTTTGATTGAGATTCTTATACCATAGAGCTTTCTCCACAATCTTGAGATTAAAAGTCTGGCCTAAATGATCTTCTCGAAACTTCTGCGATTGACCTTCACATTTCAAGAATTTGATTTTGCTATCCTTTGCAATAGGGGTCAGCTGGTCCATGGAGTTCAATGGTCTCAACTAAAATAATGACTCCATCGTCTTTCTAGAAATCAACGTATGAAACGCGAGGAGTACACCTCATACCATAGATTTGAGATATCTACTCTATTTGTTAGCTGATAAAATTTATGTGTTTTGGTAACTAGCAGGTCATGCAAATGAAGGACAAAAAGTACAAAGAAAGGAGAAGAAATATTAACTATTCAATCTATCTTAATTTATTTATTCATTCTTTGCATTATGCCAATGTATTTTAACGTGTTTCTTAATTTGCTCTCTATTTTATTCTTATATATTGAACAAACCATTTATTTGCCAGAATGGGTAATAAATACATTACACTTAATTTGTAAACAAAGTACAAAGAAATTATCCTGTTCAATAATACTTGCGTCCTATAAATCACTACGTAAACTAATCTTCAAACTGGTTTCATGTCCTTCATTAACACGATTTAAAAAGTGATGTCTTCAAAATAATTTCGATTTAGTAACTGTCTCAATTTAACTTTGTCTTTTAGAAAACGGTATTGTCAACTCTTAAAGACGTGAAAGAAGATAAAATGTCAAATATCTTTCCCCATAAGAGAAATAGTCAGGAGAACCGATGAACAAAGACAGCCTTTTTTTTAAATGCTGCGAATCATATATATTTACAGAATTTGTTTATCCTTGCAATCAGTGTGAGTGCTGGAAGATACCAGAGTCATTATGTTTAGCCTTATTAGCAGGAGAACATCACATATAACGCTCAATAAGTTACTTATGTCCTAATTATTATTATAATTAACCCTTAGGGTATAATTACTTATATCCAAAGGACTTTCAATGAAAGTTTCGCTGATGATATTGAACAAAAAAAGTCTAGAGAAAATAAATTAACTTCTTATATCGCTTAGCTTTTTTTTTTCAAATGCCAAATAATCATTGATAAATCGCCCAAAACTTTCGATGGCTAACTCTCAAATGAATTGACTCATTGTCCTTCTAAAAATGTCTACATCTTAAAATGAACTTTCACCCGTTTACTTAAAGTGATTTTTAATAAAATACTTTCCTTCTTCTTCACGAATAAAGAAGAAGAAAATGCGCCTCTCGTTAAAGGTAATACTCACCCTCGTTTTCATTAAGATTTATTGATCATTTAAATATTAAATTATGCTCGAAATTCCAAGCACAGTTTATTTTTCCATGTAGAACGATTATATTTCTCATTAAGATAGTTTTGCGTGCACACGTGTGTGTATGAGTGTGAATGTTTATAAATCTGAGTGTGACTATTTTTGATTAAATCATGAATTTTAAGAAGAAAGCTATTAATTTAACGTTCCTTAATATTCAACTAATTCTTTACTTCTTTAAAATAAAAATAAACACAGCATTTCTTTGAAACAAAAATTGCTAGTTTTCAAATAAAGCGGCAAAAATATGAATGAATCATATCCTTTCTTGGTATTTTGTATTAGTTTTCATTGTTTTAGCGTTAAGTTTTAATTAATAAATACTTTTTTTAATAGGAGAAGAAAATCTTTTTTATTTTGAGCTTTAAATGAATTTAAATGGAATGAAATTCATATAGATATGGAGTTAAAAGAATTTTGAAATACTGAATGCATGACCATATGCCATACAAAACTATTGACTCAAAAGAATTTTTAGACCATTTTAATATGGTAATGAATCAAAAACAAACTGCTCAAAAATTTATTATAATTTAGTACGACGCATGACTTAAATGGTAAAAGTCCAGGATAAAGGAAATGTTTTTAGTTAAAAAGCATTATTTAAATTCTTGTCATAATTACGGACTCAGTTACTCAAAATTGAGTTGGGCTTCCATTTTCCTGACTTTCATCGAATATATAGCTTGGTACAAATTTTACAAATCTTTTCAACTGTTTGTGTATTCTGGTTTCCATGTTGAAAGCATTATTTACTAGTAATTTTGTTCGCAATAAATTGTACGAACTACTTCACATAACAGCTTGCGATCTTGCCATTTCATTTCATACCAACACTCAAACAAATTTTATTGTCTTTCACGGAATGTTTTGATGCGTTATTCTTCTAGAATATCCATTTTATTCCAGCAATCAATAGTAGCAACTAAGACTAAAGCTTATCTTTCAGCATGAACTAATAAATAGTAAAAAATTCCAATAAAAAAGTCCAGAGTTATTTTACAGCCTTGAAAGAAACCGACATAAATTAGCACAGGTTCTCCACTGAAATTCAACTGAAAATTCTCTGTTTTTCTTGTTTAGAATCTTGCCCTGATTTCTATGAGCCATATGAATTGTTTTTTTTTATTTACTTGATGACTGAGCTCTTTTACGTAGTCGTAACATGTTCCCCGTGATTTCTGAAAACTGGAGTAGGAGTGGAATAGGTGCAATTTTGGCTCAGATTTAATTTTGCTTTAATAACCATTTCATGCTTTGTATTTATTGTAAAACTCAACTTACAGTACAAAAGCTTACATTAATGCTACTAATAAACAAATCTCTATTAAAAAAGTTGATCTTCTAAAATCAGGTTAGGATCCCTTTTGTCTGTTATTTTTGAAAAGCCACCCCTCATTTTTTTTTCTTACCGTAAGTGGATTCCCTAGAACAATTTTAATGCTCCTCGCGATTAGGAGTTTGGTTTCTTACAATAGACTAAAATTTTTTCGGATGCCATTCAGTAAAAGGCCCACCTGGAAACATTTAAAAAAATATTTTGTCAATATAGACAAACAATAATATAATAAAAAACATACATGCAAAAGGCGTAAATAATTCTACAGGCAAGTTAAAAATCAGATGATTAACGAATTATTAAATAGCCTAGAAAAAATTATGCATTGAAAAATATCGATTGAGCATGAAAAATATTTGTTTTATTTTTAATTTAACCAAGATTTTATTCTATAACATATTTGGTTACAAATAAAGAAACGAATTACAGCTGATGGCAATACGATTCTTTTTTATTCAAAATTATATTTATGCAATTAAAACCGGAATTTTCATTAATTGTTTTATACTTTGTATCAATCTATAATCCCAAAAGAATTAACTGGAAAATATATATTGATATTGATAAAACTGCATCACTGGCTATCAAATTGCGTTCATTTATAAAATACCTCAATCAAAGAGAGAGAGAGAAATAGGTTTTATTGAATTTAAATAGAATAAATACATTTATTTCATCGTGTGATGAGATAAGAATGTTCTATCATATCTCATTTTATTGTTGCCTTATTTTTAATCGTTTTGTTCCGCTAAAAAGTGTTGTAAGAATACAAATTTTGTTTTAAATAGGTATTTCCATAATTAATTGTAAAGAGAGATATTAGAATAAAACGTAAAAATTTTCTGAAAATTAAAATTTAAGACAGAAAATAAAGAAAAATATCAATTACTTAATAACGTAAAATGAATAAATCATCTGTACTAATTCTACTAATGAAGATGTATGTGTATACGCGTGTGTGTGTAGGCATTCTACAAGCTAAGTGGCATAAGTAAGGGCCATTAAATTTAGTACGAATATACTTTGGAAGGTTAAAATGTGCACCTCAGAGAGATCTCCTTCCAAATTTTAATTCACTGAAATTAAGCGAAATGTTGGCATTTTTTTTTTGTGATAACCATCGGCAATATTGCAGTACATAAATAATTTTTATATAGCTTTATAATTCTCAACACTTATATCAGTTTTTTTGCCATATAAACTTCCTAATTTTAATTATTTTTAAAAAGAAATTTTTTAAATTTATTTTAAACAAAATGGGTTATTGTTGAATTGAAATTCAAATCGTTTTCATGGTTATTTTTAATATAAAATCTAAATTTTTTTACAATTTTTTGTCAATTAAATTATGAATATTACATTTGGTTTCCCATTTAAGTGCAAGAAATGCTTTTACAATTTATTTTTTTTTTTTGCTTTCAAATTAAGATTTAACTTCAGAAGCATGCAATGGTGAAAATATATTAAGTGTGTCGATTTTCAAATGCTACTGTTCTATCATCTAATATAATAGTACATATAAAGACATAAATTGAAAATTAAGGAAATAAAGGACAATGAAAAGTTTCTAAAATAGTACGAATTATGTCTATTAAATTACAGACCCATTTTTCTGTGAAAACTATTAAAAGTAAGCTACATAAAATATTTAATTGAAATATTTAGAAACCCGTTAATCACGTGATTCAACTTATCAAAGGCTATTAGTTTTTTAAAAAATGTGCATAATAGTTCATATGTATATTAATGGTTACAGGGCAAAACTGTTTTTATTAAACTGTTTTTAAATCTCACAGTTGTGAAACGTCTGCCATAAAATAAAATTCGCAATGTACAAAAATATCCGAGATTGGAATCTCTAATTATTGGAATGCTTAAGATGCGAAAGAAAAGTTAATCAAAGCAGATAGCATTCAATTTGTAACACTTTTTTTTAAACGAACGACGTTAATCAGAGAAAAGTATTGCTATAAACAAAAAGTTTTGACTTCCGATTTTAATGAAAAATTCTCGAAAATTGAAGTCCCCCTCGAATTCAAAAATTCCACTTTTATGTTTACTCGTTTGAATGTGCGTGAAAATTAATTCAAAATTAATTCAAAAATCCTGTGAACAAGGGAAATAAAATCTGCATATAGCTTTGTTTACACATTTATAGTTGTAGCAGATTTTGTCATTCATATTGACATATAGTATTAGCCGTCGTAATTAAAATCAATTGTGAAAAATATATTATTTTTTAAAAAGCAAAATTCATAGAAAATAGTAAATATTTTTTGCACTATTTTTTGCAGTTTCAAATTTATTCAGGAAACAATGGCATAATAATAGTTTTTTAGCAATATTTTCTAATTTTTTATTAATAGAACATCAGAATTGTTTGTTTTCGAAAGCAACAATCTCAAATTATCCTAAGAAAAAGTAATTTTGAATATTTTTACAGAGTTTTTATCTTGGCCAATAAAGAACGATAATTGTATAATCCTCATTCATAAGGATTTTGACCAAATCTCATGCGTAATATTTTAGACTGGAGTATATTGCAGTATATCTCTATAATTCTTTATTATTATATTTTAATTATAATTACAATCGCTTCCAATATAATGCTTCTTGGGTAATACGGTTATTTAACCGTTGAAAGGTTAGTTTAAACTTTTATCAGAAAAAGGTGCTCTATATGTTTAAAAGGAAATTAAGATTTTATAGTTTTATGCTGCGTTGAAATAGTAAATAGCCTTTTCTATGTAAAAGGAAATCTATGCTTATGCAGTGTGATTTTTTTTATTTTGCCCTATTATATTTATTTATTTTTGGTATAGTAATTAAATTAAATTGATGAAGATTATTGTGCAACTAACCCTGATAGTATTTTCAATGTTTTTTAATAACATGTAATGAACGTATCAAAATATTCATAATTTTTACGTGAATCGCAAGATATTTCATACGTATAATTTTAGAGAAATTAGACCTGCAGTAATTATAACATCTTCATGTTTTTATTTCTTGTAGACTTGTCGCGTTTTTGGAGATGGTTACAAGCTTTTTTATCATTTACATTTTTGACTACCATTGGAAAGTTTTCCATTTTTGAGGATTTTTTAGTCTATGTTCTAAATATTGTAAATGAAAATGATTAATATATTTTCATAAAAAAAGTATGAAATTTTATCTCCTATTTCCTTTTTTCTTCCCTAGGATAAAAATTAACTGTGAAAAGTAGAAAGTGGTCAAATAAAATTCACAGTCCCTATTATCTTCAAAATTTGGTGTTCTGTTAAACTTGAAATTTTAAAATGAAAATTAGTATTCTTTTAAAAGTTAAAGGAGAATATATATAATTAATGAATACCATGAATGGGTTGTTGTTTTTTGACAATCGTTACCATAACTTATCACAATTTTAGTTTGATTCAAGGTTGATTTTGCTGCTTTCAGATTAAAAAGATTTTCAAATTTATTTAATAAACATTTTCCTCTGACTTGACTAGAATTATGCAAATAATGAGTATAATAATTAAGATTTGTAAAAGTTTTTACTCGAAATAAAAATGATGAAGCGCATGTTAAATTTTGGTAAATATTACTGCCTCTTATATAGCTTAAGAGTACAGTAACAGGAATCCTATATCCTGTCATCATTTGTAATATGTAAAAACTGTGCTTCGGATTCAACAAATTGCCTTTGTTTTAGTTATCAAGCTCATATGCATATATATGAATATTTAAACATAATTCATAATTCAAGAAATATTTTTCAAGATGCTAGAAGCTATAAGATTTCAAGACTCGTCCAATTACGGGGGTATAATTTTTTTTTAGAACTAAAATGCTTTCTCTATGAATATAAATGGTAGAGAACGAGAACATTTAAAACTTTTGCATCTTAAACTTATGTTAGAGACGAATTTTTTTAGTGAAGGAACTTCAAAAATAGAGAAACAATGTTTGGTTACCTTGCACATTGATCGTTAACATAGAATGATTTTGATATTTCAATGAATATTATGAAACATGTTGTGTTAAATTTAAATTAAATTATTCGTAATTATATTGTGCCGACAACAATCAGAGCAGTATTTTGACTATAATTTATGCGTGCAGATGTTTTAATTATTTCCTTTTGAGAATACTGCTTTTTAATACTGATAATCGATCTTTCACTTTACTATTGTTTTTGTACTGATTCTTTTTTATATTCAGTTATATAAATTTCAGGGACATATATACGGCTTACACAATACGATAAGAAGCCTTTAATAATTACAGAATGAGAGAATGTAATTTTTAATATTTTTTTTCCATTTGCTTAATACTTTTCTGATATGAAACTTATTTCGACAGTAGTGACATTTCTTGGAGTTTTTCCGTGAAGGAATTCGATTCGATAATTTCACATTTCATGACATAAGAAAATTTTGCCTACTGGAATGATAAGCCTTATGATAGTCATTTCTGTAGCTTAGACATGAGGCAATGATTCACCGATATTTAGATAGCAAAGGAAAATGAAAAACAATCATATGTTAAATAGCTTTGGTATCATTTCCCCCCTTAATTCCTACCAGTGACAAAAGCGATCAAAGAATAGTACAAAGATCCTTTTGGAAAGAATTGGTAAACATTGGGGTTCAAGGAAATGAGTCAACTATCAAACAATTTCCAGGAGGAATCGTGAGTCCCTAAATGTCTCATTTTTGTTAGCTTTCCATCTTGATTAGCAAAAGTATCGCACGTTTGTTCACGTGTTTGGCATATCGACCGAAATTTTAGATAAACTATTTAATCTTTAATTTACAGGAATTTCTTTCTCAAGAGAAAGCGTTTTCACTCCGATTGCATGTATAGAATATGTATTTGTTATGGCTGAAAGATAAGGGAATATGGTCAAGTAAGGATGAAGTAAATTAAAAATGCATGTTTATATGAAAAAATTATATCGAAGATAGTATGAAATATAATACCATGGAACCTTTGTCTTCATTTTAGTAAAAATATATTTGATAATATATCTATTTTATATTATTCTTGAATGAGAAATTTGGATGAAGTCAGTGAAAAACTTATTTTAATTATAACTACTTTACGCTTATTTTGAAATAGATTTTTCCATGAAATCAAACAATTATATATTTCCACGATTCCTATCTGTACTGATAGCAGTAATTTTTCCAAGAAGATGATAAATGATATAAAATGGAAAAAAAAAGTGATTTTTTTAATGTTTATTTTTAAATGATATTTACTTTCAAAAAGAGTGAGGAATATTCATATAAGCTAGTTGTTGTCTATTTTAAAAACAAACGGTGAATAAATATAATGCTCTGATTGATGCTTTTTTTTACAGAAGATAATGTAAAATTGTGAAGGCCATCAATGATACTTCATAAGTCTTTTAGGTTCTTCCCAGAACTGTCGTCATAAGTTTTATGTTTATTTATGTTTAACAAGAATGGCACTATTTTAATACAAAAATAAAAACCTGAAACTTAACTATAACGAACCATTCTTTGACGCATATGTTTTTTATATAGTTTTTAAATTATAACTGTATTAGGATTATTTCGTTTTGGGGAATCAGAAATTGAAATATAATTGCCGTCAACAGTTAATTTTTTGTTATTAAAAATAATATTTTAATACGGAATCCAGTCTTTTATGAAGAAAAAAAATTCCATGAAACTTTGTAGATGGTATGGCAATTACGATAAAAGTGTGAATGATTTTTTGAAAAAAAAAGTTACTCTTTAATCCCTTTTACAAACCGTTTTTAAGGCTGAAAAAGTAGCAAAACGATTTTTTTTTATTTTTTATTTATTACAACTCTGTTTTTAAAATTTGATTAAGAATTATGTAGCCTACGTCATCTTTTTTAATGAGCCTAAATTTATATTTTTGCAGAAAAACTAACACAATTAGATATAAAATGAGGAATCATAATTTTTTTCATCTGCTATATTTAAAATTTTTATAGAATTAAAAAAAATATTATGTATAAGAAATAGGACATTACTATAAAAAATGGTAAATAATAGTTTTTTTTCTATTCGGGACATTACTGATATAAGAGCATGAGCCTTTATTGCATGTTGTTTGTATTCAAATCAATCATTGACAGAATATCAAGGGGTGAAAATTCAATTTTAGGGAATAGATGAATTCTAAACATTCGACGTTTTATAATATTTTTGCATTCCTTAATGATAAATTTTGTGAAAGAACTAAATTTCTAATGCACTAATCTTATTTTCTTAATGAAACAAGATATCTGCATTTGTTAATTTTCATGTCAAGAGTAAAAAATCATAAAATAACATTAATTTTATATTTATACAGCGAGATAATGGCGTATAAACACTTAAGACGAATCCTTGATTTATAGTAGTTCACAATATGGTTTGAACTATCTTTATGAATATAAATGTTTCGACGATTCCAAAGAATTAATTCTACCTCTACGATTCTAAAGAACGCCGACAAAGAAATAACATTAGTTGGGGGACCGACAGGTAACCGAAGATAATCTATTGGAGAAATACAGATTCTCAGTATAAAACTAATGGATGCTATTAATTTCTATTAATAAAAATAGCAGTTAATTTAGGGTTAATTTCTATTCAATAAAAAGTAGCTGTTTATATTCAAGATACATAGTTTTAAAATATATACCCAATCAGATATATACCAATTTTGCAATCAGAAGGCTTTAAAAAAACAAATTACATATGCAGTATAAGTTTATGGTAATTTTCAAATTTTATTACAATAAAGCATGTTTAATTGCGTTTAACATGGATACAATTCAATCCAAATCTTGTGGTGTGATAGATGTACAATTTTTTATCTAATAAAAATAAAATAATATAAAATATTTTTATCTAATAAAAATAAAATAATATAAAATATTTTTATCTAATAAAAATAAAATATTGTTAACTTTATTGCCATATTTTACAAAACTTAGTATGACATTTTCTATACAATGTCAATATATTGTAATCTCATAAACTGTACATCAGTCCTGCCATAAGTAGGATAAACTGAATGGCTCGACAGCGCTTTAACGAAAACTATGGATAAATTGTAATGGCCGTCACCTTCTGTCTTGGGAGGTATATATCGTCATCGAAATGAAGTTAAAAAGATCTTAGTCATTACATTAACCGCTAGGGAAATGAGAACTAGCTACCATACCGTCAGTTTCTCATCCCCATTTTTGGAGTGTTTCCCGGTGGAAGTTAGAAATATACGTTAATTTATTGTTTAAAAATATAAGTATATTTGTTAAGCAAAACACAGAATGACTGCTGTTTATTCTTGAAGAAATGATTAAGAAAATAATCCAATTTCATTAATTGTATTTGGTAATTAATGATATCAAAATCACTAGAATTTCTATAAAACTAATCTATCTAATATTTTAGTCAAAAGGTGTACGAAAAGTATATTTTGCATCTGGGGGGTGGAATGTGTGTAAGAAAACAGTAAAGGCAGTTTTATTTATTTATTTATTTATTTTGTTCTTAGGTGGTCCATATTAGGAGAACCTACTTTTCATAAGCTGATCAAGTTAATTTCACACTTCAATAATTTATAATAAAACAAAACTTTATTTTAGAATATTTTTATTTTACTAGCTTTGTGAAAATGTTTTAAATATTAATCTTGGTCTAGATTGAGAGCACATTTGTTTACATTATTATTGAAGCATAACCTTTTTTAAAAAAATTTTTAATAACTAAGTGAGCCTAAAGAAATATATGGAAATTTGGTTAATCCTACTTGATGAAATGTTCATTTTCCTAGCATTATATAGTTCGTTGTAAACAATTTGTATTCTGTATAAGATTATTTATTATTGCTGGGAAAATATAGCTTTAAATCGACTTAGCCCTCCCAAGACATTTAATCAATCTTCCCGGTTAGAAATCCGCCCTTGGTTGGTACTATGCATTCCAGATCTTTGATTCTAATGCACTTGCCGTGTGGAAATATAACCTAAAGTAAATTCCTTCTCTTTCTCTCCTTTTTGAAAATTTTAATTAGAATTTCGTTCAATTAAAAATTAAGTCCAATTCAAACATTTTTCTGCGATAACTTCTGAAAATGTTATCAAATAAAAATTGTTTTTAAACGTTTCAAAATGTTAGAAGTTATATCTTTATTAATATAAGTTTATTTATTGTAAATTTTTTTTTCTAAATTTCAACAATTTTTGAAAACAATTTTGAATAACTTTTTCATAATATATTTCATTTTTCAAGTGAGATTCAGTCATTTTTCATTATTGCATTCAATATTAGACGCGCAATTGTCTTTGTTAAAGACAAAAAAAAGAAGGATTGTGTTATAATCTATGTAATTTAAGTCACTAGTTACAGTGAAGATGAATAGATGTGTGTTTGTGTGCCCTGTGGCTGGACTCTACAGCAGAAGCGTAATTCTTGTAAAATGGCTGCTAGGACAAATAATTGAATGGTTGCATATGCTCCATTTCAAACTTTTAAACTTCTTTTCTCATAAACCCTTGCAACAAAAAAAAATTTTTTACAACCATATAGGTAATTGAAGCCAAGCTTAAATAATTACATGTACAAATTTTGTGCTAATATGACCTAGAAACTGGTCAATATATCTTAATTATTCAAAATAATAGTTAAACTATTTATAAAATTTTAATAACATAGCAGTCAAAAAATCAATTATTTATAAAAAAAATATGTAAAAACATTTGAAATTATAGTTTTAAGCGTAATAGCTAATAAATCGAAGCGTGCATTATATGTGATTGTGAGGAGATCTTCATAAGAATATGAACACCAGAGATCCTTGGCAAGTTTATTCCGGATTTAAAGAGATCAATGTTGAACATGCTGACTTTACATCTTTCTAATATATCAAAATTTTGTGAAAATAACTATTCGAACTTTTTATTTAAATCTCTTTAAAAGGCTTTGAACTATTAATATATCAAACATTTTCCGAACAAGCCTAAGAAAATTTCATTAAAATGTTTCAATTTTTAAAAACATTTTATTGATGCTTCTTTATGATACTTTTTATGAAAGATCCATCTGTATTTAATAATCATTATGCAGTTATATATATATTAATCTAAAAGCAGAAATTTCTTTGTGAGTTTGTTGACACATTAAAACTCAAATTATCTGAATTAATGATACCAAACTAGAAACTAATGTATTTTTGAGTATTGGAACATCAAAGCAATTTTCTGTCGCTTAATAATTTTAATTAATCAAAAGTGAAGAGAAATTTCGATAGTTCTTGCTAGATAATAGATAATATCTGAAAACATTATTTAGCACAAAAATTCCTAGTCACCAATTATATAACCTTAAAATCGAAATATTTTACGCCAACGTAAAATTCAAACATTTATATTTTTAGTAATACATTTAATTAAGCCATTTTTCCCTAAGATGTAATAAGTTTTTAAAGAAATATATCTATACACGATTTGCAGCAAAATTTCATGTGTTGAAATTTACGTCAGATCTATTTCCTTGCTTTATAAAATAAATTGATTTCTTCTTCTGTTTAGAAAGAACACTGAATCTTAGATAATTTTCGAAATCAGAAATTTGATAAACTCTAAGCAATGAAAAGTTAGTAAATGATATTATAGCTCTCGAATATTAATTTATCTTTTTCTCTCTGTGTGATCTTAAATGCAAGGTAACCATTATTTCGGGATTGGAACCTTCATGCCATATTTATTAAATTTATATGATTCAGAATATTTTTCGTAACTTTTAAAGATACAAACATTTTTAGTAGTGCATTTCATAAAAAAATAATAATTGTCCTTACTTTGAGACATAAAAAAACTTTGTAGCTATTAATTTAAGTTATTCGCTTATTCGATAAGCGAATAACTTGATATTCAATATTATTCCTAGTTAAGTTAGATTTTTTATATAAGCTGATATCCAAAAGTTAAGCAAAATCGATAATTGTGTGAATAATGTCTTAAGACCTCTAAGGATGGTTCCCAGGACCCCTTATCCTGCTTTCTCAAACCTAGTTGCACCACTGCTTTTAAGATTAATCTATGTCAGTTAGAGCTACCAAACTTTGCGCATAAATATTTTAAAGAATGGACATGTGTACTTTCGAGCGCTTCTTATGAAATTAAAATTAAAATTGTGAATAATTAAAAATTAAGCGGAATTCTGACGTTTTCAATA
>JAOUZG010044158.1:2218270-2232141 GCA_026289955.1 Argiope argentata | reverse complement strand
TATATATATATATATATATATATAATTAATAATTTTAATTTTAAGCATATTTTATAACAATATTTTCATTGCTGTTCGTGAAATTCAAATCTTTTTTATCATTGCTACTTATATTTCATTCTGATTTTGTCTTCTTATTCTTCCATACTGAGAAAAAATGTAGTAAGTATACTATTTATAAATCTTGGATTGTTGCGAAAATGATGAAATTCTTTTAATATTCAATCATTTTTAAACACTGTTATAGTAATATTATTCTTGATTTAACTTTTTTGTTTTTTACTGCAATATGCTGAATTTTTTATATTGAATAAGATAGGTGGATAAATTAGGAAATCTATTCTATCATATATATAGTATATATATGCGCACTGCTCAAAACAATTAAAGGATATTGTAAGCTTTCTATAAAATAAAGGTACAAGTATTTTTTTTTTCTTCTGAAAATGAAAGAAGAGAATCCCAAATACATTTTCTTCTTCTTCTTCTTCTTCTTTTTTTTCAAACTTCGTGTATGCAGATTTTGAGTTTGACGTCAACGACGAAGCTTTAGTGGTAGCGAATTTGATTTGACTTTCAACTTAATGTAAGACAAAGCGAAAGAGAATGATCCACATTCAGTAATCGCGTTATTTCGATGAGTGCGATGTCTCAACAAAGTCATTTAACCGGAGCGAAGCTAGGAAAGTTATTGGCCAGTAAGAGGGGAGCCAAACACAAGCAAAAAGCCATTAGAGTTTCACAAGGTGCGTTTTCCAGGATTTGGAACCGTTTTTTGGAGATTGGAAATGCTGGCTGAAAATCAGGGCAAGGGTGTAGAAGTGCAACAGCACCCAATGAAGACTGATATTTAACGCGTTGGGGACAATGAAAAATGAATGCCACTCTTCTTCAACAACACCTTCCCTCCGCTACTGGCACTATAGTTTCGGCACAAATTGTCCAAAACCACTTTCACGCTTTATATCTGTATACCCGCCGACCAATTGTGCGTGTCACGTTAACAGCTAGGCATCGTCGCGCTTACAAGGAGTAGGTAACCAAACATGTGAACTGGATCAGAAATGTATGGCGTATGTATTCTCTTGGATCAAAAATGAACGGCGAATATATTTTTTTCTCTGACGAGTCCCGTTTTTCTGTTTACTCTGATAGTAAGCGTATTTTCGTCTGACGGGAACGTGGAATTAGAAACAATCTTGCGTTCATGCACGAGTGTAAGATTTGGTGGGGGGGGGGGGAGATGGTCTATGCTGGCATCTCCATTGATGGCCGCACCGATCTCCATATCATTCGAAATGGAGCTCTGATTGATCACCGACATAGAGGTGAGATCCTGGGACTTATTGTAGTCCCTTACGCTGCAGCAATTGAAGATATCATGTTAATGGACTACAATTGCAGGCCACATCGTACTAAATAGATGAAGGATTTCCTTTTGAAGGAAGAAATCATACAAATGGATTTTGAAACATGCCCGATGAATCCAATCGGGCATGTTTGTGGCATTCTAGACTGAGGAATTGCTGGATATCTACCACCCCATCTTATTTTCCAAGAACTGAAAGAGGTCTTCTGGAGGAGTGGGATAATTTTAAATCAAATTGTTCAACGCTGCTGTCCAGGGAAACCATACGCACTACTAAAAACAATTTCCCTTTAAGAAAACATCTTTTTTTTCGCATATGCACAAATTGTGGTTTTCTTTTCCACTTCTGCACCCAAATGCTCAACAAAAACGCATTTTATTTATTTATTTGCCAAACAAATGTCATTTTTATCTCATACAGCCTAATACGTCGATCAATAATGTATCAATCATTCAAAAAAATTTCCAGATGCAAGATCCCCCCAGAACGTCAATATTCTTTAATTATTTTGAGCAGTGTATAAAACTCTAAAGTTGAATAGCTTTCTATTCTAATACTTTTTGTAAACGCATTTTGATTTAGAAAATACGTATTCAATTAGTTAATTTAATCTCTTTTCTATTAAAATCGAACATTTGAATTTAGATGAGGCGAAAAAAATTTCGAGCAACATATAGCACAATAACGTTCTGTTCTGGAACAGCACAAGCTGCCTGGCTATTAAAACGTGAAACCTAAAAATATTTTCTGAGTAAGCCATTGTCACTAAATTTCGTGCTAAAATTTCAATTGAAATTGTGTAATTATTAATAACTGAAATCACTGAATTCAGTTATTAATAATTTTAGTTTTAATAGTTCATATGTTGTATACATTGTGAAAAATAGTTCATAGTAATAAATTTTAATAATTTTTTCTAAAAAAACTAAAAAATTGACTCTAATAATAAAAATTGAAATACTTTTCTTATTTATAATATATAATTTTTGTAAAATTTAAGCTAAACTGTTTGCTTTATTCAAAATATTTAACTTCAAATAGATTTTATCTCCACATTTGTATTTTAATCAGAGAGTTATTAGATAATCATTTACTCAGACTGAAATTAATTTATCTATATTAGAAGGAATTGTTGGTTTAAATAATGAAGAATTTATTTGATAAATGTTATTACTTTGAAGGTTCTAAATGAATTATATTTGATGGAAAAAAATCTATAAGATTAAAGATTACAGATGTTTTATATGTGAGCATTAAAAATGGCCGTTTCTTTTGTTAACTATCACAAAAGAACTTCACAATTTAATAATACAATTATAATACAGAAAATAACCTTTTATTTTCTTCTAGTGTAATGAATTATTCATTTTATATATTCGTGAAAATACTTAAAATAATTTATCTTAATTTTTGTAACATATATCATAACATTAGCCGCTGGTCGAAGTTTTCTATCTTTGTATGAGTGAAAGAAAGGGGGACCCATAATATTTAATGCCTTTAAAAGTTTCATAACCCTAAATATTTAAGGAGAATTTCATTTAATCTTAATTCAAGAGATTTCCCATTACAATTTGGAAAACTGGTTTTTAAAAAACTGAATTAAAATTACATTGATATAACATAAAAGCTAATTTTATGAATATTAAGATGATCTTAAGATAGCCCATTCGTATAAAAATTTTATGCGATGATATCTTCCAAAATTATGCTGAAAAGCCTAAAGTCCTTTAACCCTTTTTTCAGTCATTTTTTTAGAGAGATGTAGAAACTCTTTAATGAGACACGTGATGTTTTCATATACTTACATCCTGTGCCAAATTTCGTGCGAATGCGTTAACAGGTCAAGATTTCTATAAAGCTCAAATAAACAAACTAACATTTATTTACATATATAGAGAAATAATTGCATAATAAACATAAGAGAATTTTATAAATGCATTTATACATGTATGTAATTTTTTGGCATTAATCACGTTAAAATTAACAGCAGTTTTCATCAAACACTCACTGGCTTTTATATAAGATACAGAAATCTTTATGAATCCAAAGTTTCATATATAAATAACATATTTCAAAAGTTCTAAAATAGCTTTTAGACAACGCAGTTGTACTAAAAACCTTTTTTTCGGGAGTAATTTGCTTGAATAAATCTGTTAATTTGTAGTAGATTCAGCGCTACGTCTAATTACCTATTATGAAAACTCTTGGCTCGTCCGAAACTGGGTATAAACAGTTCTGGAAAGAGATTGACGTCAAAAAGTGACGTATGAATGAATATGTAGAGTGATCTTATCAGTCAGAAAAATATTTTTTTCCAGAATATTTTGTGCGCATAATACGAAAATATGCTTCAAATGAAAAACAAAAAGATTAGTGTGTTAGAGAAGATGCAGTTAGAATGTTGAAAGAAAAAAATTATATTACTCTAAACAGAGACGATGTCGAAAATATAGCTTTCAATTTCTTTTCAATTTCTTGAAATCAAAAAAAGAAAATTAGCCTGTTTCAATCAAACATCAAATGTTTGCCCGGTTTAAACAAAATAATACCAAATTTCTTTATTGTTATAGTATTAAAATGTTTAGAGCGCTTTCATAAGAAATATTTTTTTTTCTTATTTTATATTTAACTTCTCTTACTGACATACAATGTTTGCATTTAATTTTAATCATCCACACAATATAAGAACAATTATCTCTAAGTTTTTACTTCACTTATTTGATTTTTATATTAGTTTATTATTGTATTAAATTTCTACCTGAAACAAGGACAGTTTTTTTTCAGCTATTTCAGTGTGAAATAATCAGACTTTTTGCGAACATTTCCTGTAGTGAGAAATATTGAGTTTTATAATTAGAAAATACACTTTTAATTAATTTTTATGCATCAAATGTAACTAAAATAATGAGTAAATAAAAATGAACATTTTATGTCGTGTTTTATGATTTTTAATTTTTTAAAGGTTAAAATAGATTATTTTCCTATGAGAAGTCCTAAAAAATGTTTATTTAAATATGAAATAAGTAGGATATCAAAAGTAGAGACAATTTCGTGACTCATGCGACGATTAAAACATAAATTCAATCCTCTTTTCTGATCAAATACTTAATTTTATGACGAATTTAAAAGCTATGCCTTAGTTTACATGTTATAATCCATATATTTAGATTAAAAATAAAGTAATAATGGAAGTTTCAAAATAGAATAATGGCTTGGCATTGTACAATACACACTGAATGAAATTTGTTCTCGGTGTCGAAAAGTTATTCTTCGTCTACATTTGGAAAAGATTTTATTTCATTTCTAAATTCTTTGGGTATAAAAGGAGTATATATATATATATATATATATATATTATGTATTCAGATTCCATATGTTATTTTTTATTATTGCTTCTTTTTCCATCAAGAAATCTGTATTGCAATTTTTTTAATACAAAGAGCATCTATTCACTAATAATAAATTTGATTTTAATATCTAACACAAATATTGTATTATATTTCTTAGTTTTTGGATAATTTTTAATACAATTAACTAAGTTTAATTATTTTTTTTTCTTTATATTGTTTACAATAGAATAGCTTTTGTGGAATATAATTTGTCGATGCTGAACACTTCAGTTTTAAGTAAATAAATAAAAAGAAATAATATTTCCTAACCAAATGAACGATCATAACATATAACAGTTTTAAAGCACTCCTTTTGTAAATTTCTATTTTTACGTTTGTTTTTTCTTAATGGAACCTGTCCGATTTTTTGGAAAACATACATAACTGGATTTTTTAACGAGATTCATCTATACAGTTAATCTCTTATGTAAAATAGTTCACTTAACAAGTTTTTAGTTCTTCTCTTTTCTTGAATAACAGTTAAATTCTTCATTTATTAAAGTTGCTTATACTACAATATTATATATTGAATATATTTGTTTTACTTAAACTCTATTTCGAGGCTGTAAAAATAATAAATGCCCTCTCTTCTCTAAATAAATTCTTTCTAAATTGCATTTTTAAAAATGGAAAGCATTTATACGAAAATGGCACTCAATTATTGATTTTAAGCTCATAAAATGTTTTTATATCGGTTCAACAAAAAATTACTCTAAAATTGTAACATTTCATCTTTTTAAAAAATTACTTAAATTTGTGAAAATAAAATCACGAAAAAACGCTCAGATCCGTTTTTTAATTAATTAGTTAATTTCTATTAGAGTGTAATTTAAAATTAAATAAGAATTCTTTTAATTTCTAATTCAAAACGGATTTATTAAGTTTATAATTTCTACAGCAATTATTTCATTATTTAGTACCAATAGTCAGGGCTAAAAGCTTTCCTGCTTTGGAATTAATGCATAAAAAATAAATTTATGGGGAAAAAGAGAAAAATAATAAATAAAGCGTTATATTTTCTTTATTCTAATCTTTGATTTTTTTTTAATTATTATTTTTATTGAAGAATTTTGGAATATTTGTTATATTAATTTCTTCAAGAGAGGAGGATCTAAATTTAATTACATTTGTTGTGTCTCATCTTAACATGCATTTACACTTTTCTTTCCCTTAGATAAAGGGAACGATTTATATCTTGCTCATTTTGAAATATTTAACTCATTTTGAAATGAAATGAAAGGGAAATATTTACACTTTAAAAATTATTTCGTAGCATCCAGCAGTGATATCATAGAGAAGAATATATTTGCATTTTCCACTGATGCTATATTTTGATTTTAAATGGTATATTTGATTGTGACTAAAGCAATTTTTCATGCGCTAGATGTTATAAAAAATATGATAAAGCAAAATGTTTGATTTTTATTTGAATTTTTTAATTGCATAGATACACGTAATATATTACTGCCTTTTTTAAACTATCAATTTTGTTGTTGTTGTTGTTGTTGCTGCTGTCAGGTTTGACCGTCATAGAGTTTAATTTCCTTATTTATCCTTTTAATTTTGAAAGAACTGAAATAGATAGAATCTCTTTTCCTTAAACTTCTTTATTTGGATTTGTAGATTTTTACTATGTAATTAAGTGCAAATTCTAAAGTTATATAACTCTCAAATTTTATAGTTATATATCTTTTTTATAGTTATATAACTCGTTTGAAGTGTTAAAAGTTTTACAAAGCCAATATTCTGAACAAAAAAAATTAGTTTCCAAAGTAGTCCGCTTGTTAATCTATATTAATAAAAATGGATCTCGAAATGCGTTGCTAAGCGCAAAACTAGAGAACGGCTCGACCAATTCGGTTAATTTGTTTTAAATATTTTCGTTAAGACACGAGGATGGTTCTTATGGAGAGAAATAATGAAAAAACTGCTAGGAAAATAGTTAAAATGACACTATTTGATAATCGACACTTTTCTTACTTTCCCGCCAAAAATCTTCCTTCCCCCACAACTGAGTAAGATAGCACGAAGTAATAAATTATGGTTTGTTTAGAAAGAAATACGCGAAGTCAGTTGGTTTTCATTTATAGATAACGGGATGTTTAAAAAAGAAAGAAAATAGTTGCTTTTATTATTAGTCTGTATGGATATTTAATCTACGCCTGCTCAAAATAAAATATGGGCAGGGAAGAAAAAAAAGAATAACAAAGGGAAAAAAGGGTTCGTAGAAAGAAAATTTGTAAAGAAAAAAAGGATAGAAAAAAATAAAAGAAAAGAAGTGTGTGTGTGTGTCATCATTATTTCCTCTGTCAGCGGCATTTTCCAAGCTGTTTTTAAACTTTCGCATCTCTTGAAAACCAATTGTGTCTTTATCTATTAGTGTGTTTACATTTATGAACATTTGAATCTCATTATTCTATAAAAACGTCGAATTTTAGACCTTTCTCTCCAGCATTTAAGTAAAATATCAATTCGGGGGCAATCATTGTTCGGATAGAAAGAGAAAGATAAGTAGTAGAATGAACTGAATATCTGAAGAAAATAATACTAAATAATACTATAAATAAATTATATGATTATCAAAATTTGTTTGGTTTTAAAAAAATAGTTTGGTGAAAAACCTGTTATGAGACACAGCTACATAAAATATTACATGAAAATTTTAGCGAGCATTAATACTGGCGAACCGACTGGTCTCCAAAGGCGGCTAGTAATATATATATTTATATATATGAAAAATTACATAAAATATATGATTGATAAACTTAATGCTATCATTCTTCGCTTATAATAAAAATTAATGTATTTTTATGTGTATGTATCTGTTCGTTGGGATTCTACAGGTTCGATGGTTTGACTTAGACCTTTTAAATGTGGCACATTACATTTTGGAAGCATTACATTTTAAAATTTTGATTGAAAATTAAACAAAATTTTGCAGTGTTTCTGGTTATGCAGAAAATATTACAACGCAAAGAGGATTTTTACATCGTCTTAAAATTTAAATAATTATTGTTTCATTCATACCAATTGCACGCGCGCGTGCGTGCGTGTGTTTTAGTGTCGTTCTATGGACTAGACCACTCAACCCGGAGTTGCCAAATAGAGCTGGATGCTTAACGTTGGATATATTGCTATCAAGATTTTTTTAATGAGTCTTTTGTCCCTTTTATTAAAGTACTTTATGCTTTTGTTACCGAATAAGGCAATTTTAGTCTTGCAATCCCAATTAAATTATCTTTTAGTTCTGCCGTCTATTTAACATGATTTTTTCTCACTTCAATCCTTTCAGCATTTTCTCGGATTTGAAAATAATTTTTTATGGATTTCTTTCATTTTGGTTAGCTTTCGAATCGAATGGTCTGCGCATTCAATTTAATTTAGCACTTTACTTTGTATGCTTACTTATAATTTTCATTCATCACGTAGAAACAGTCTTTTAATTGTTCTATCATCACTTGATATTTGCAGCTTTTTATGGATTTAGTTATTTTGTTTTGTACTGAAAAATTTCCTCATACTTCTTGAAAATTTTAGATATACTTTCTTTAATTGGATTGCCACTAATTTTCTATCTAACTTCATTATAACTAAAGCTTTCATTGTTCAATTGTAGATTTTTATACCATTTTTGATATGCAGTTAATTCTTAACCTCAGTTTTTTTTCTTTTTTTAAACATTTTAACAAAATAAAAGCATACTTCTTTATTCTGATTACTTATAAATAACTTTTTTTAAAAGGAAGATAATTCAATACATTACATCACTGATTAAATCATTTTTAAATGATATGTAGTTTTAGGATGTTACTGCAAACAGTACTTCTGCTGTAAGTAATCAAACCTCGAAAATTCACGTCTCCTAAAAGATTTCCCCCATTTTGGTGATTTCTATATTTTAGAGTGTGAAAACATGTTTCTTGGATCAACTTTTTTTGAAATTTAAATAAAAATTTTAATTAAAAATGAAGAACAATTTTGCGTTTTTCACCTATAATTTCCAAAAACATTATTGTATAAAATTACAAACATAAAGTATTTAATTAAAAATTTTAGCAATCATTTATCCCAGAAAACCAGCTGGTCGACAAAGGAGGTTAATAAAAAAATTTATACAATAAACATATGTAATAAAAATATATAGAATATTGTTTCGTAATAATAAATTATTGCAGAATTTAATCTTTCAACTAATGCAATAGAGGTTAAAAAAATTCTTTAAAATGTTTCGAAATATATTCTTTACAAATACAGGTACGAAATATTTGAAAATCAAATCATATTACGAGTAAGAACAAAAGTAAGTTTCATAGTAATATTTATGACCGAAACACTCCATAACAGCTTATTAAAGTAAAACTATTTTCTGAAATTTATGCTTAGCAGATGTAGTCGGAAGTACAAGAAGGTTTATTTTATACATATTTTATATTATAACCTATTTATTATTATAATTATGTTATCACTCTTAACTTCCAAATTGTCACAATTTTTATTCATCTTTTATTAATCTAATAAATGGTATGTAATCTTC
Organism: Argiope argentata; assembly: GCA_026289955.1. NCBI lineage: Eukaryota > Metazoa > Arthropoda > Arachnida > Araneae > Araneidae > Argiope > Argiope argentata. The sequence goes on along the minus strand of JAOUZG010044158.1, from coordinate 2,222,845 downwards.
AATATTTAACAACAAAAATTCTTCGGAATTCTGAAGAATTGAAGTTCTCGTATTAAAATAACAACATTTGTTGTATCATAACTCATTCCATGTTTTAGCATCTTTTTTTTTCTTGCTTATATTATTTTGTTCGAACAATGTGCATAAAAAGCTGGGTTCAAAAACTGCTTTAACCTGTTTATTTTATGAAAACTTAAGATTCTTTCTCAATATTAATATATGGTGCATATTCATGTCGATCACTTTTTTACTCCTTTATCAGAATACGAATAAACACAAAGGAATAAAGTTAAAGAGAAAAATCTAATCTATAGAGCTTATAAATTTCAAAACATTTCATATTCTGCTTTTTTTCTCTCTCTTTAAAATCATATTTCAAAGTCCAGCTTTTTAATTCAAGAAGCTGTGAGTAAACAAATCTTCAATGATTCTTTTAATCAGATTTTTTTCCTTCTTATTTTGGCCTTTTTTCTACAAGTAAGATGAGTATCAAATCAAATTCATGGGCATGAAATAAATATTATTTAATTTCAAATTAATAAATTTGTCGCATAATCGAAAATTCCTGAAGTTCTTATCAAGACTGAGTTCGTCTTGACCTACTGCCCGTGACATTCGGTAACGTTCGAGAGAAAAGACTAGAAATAAAAAACCATTCTTTAAAGAAATCTCACTGAACTTTCTTGCTTCACCATAGGAATAATTTATGCGAAGAAAAAAGATGCAGGAAGAAAAACGTGCCTGTCGTTACGTAACTTAGGATTGGATCAGTAGGTAAGCAACTATATTGCAGTGGGGAAAAGAAATTCTGTTTGTGTAATAGTACCCCAGTTCTCCTGACCTTGGAACGTGAAAATACTACACATGTGGGCATTTGCATGCGCATAGGGGGTCTGTCGCCCCTCACCACGTGGTACATGTGACTAAGGACACGTGACACAGTTAAACTTCTTTTTTAATTGCCGAACGGTCCATAAGGGGCAACAGTCTGGCATTTATCAGTTTTATATCTGATTTCTTTTAGAGCTAAGATATAAAAATAACGTATAAGTGACGTCATTAATCACTTTGAGAGGAGTTTTTATGATACAATGGGTTTAAAAAACTGTCGATGCATAATCTTTGCGCACACGTGTCTTTGAATTAACCATCGGAATTATTCCATGAATCGTTTTCTGGAAACATCATTACACCACCTTTTTTTCTTTTGACGTTGCACAAATAAGTTGCACAATCTCTACGCAGTGATAAATACCGTTATATCATTATTAATTCATTTTGAGAAGCAAGTGTTATGGTGTTGCATGTAAATATGTTTTGTAAACATGAAAATTACGAATTTGCACCGTCTCCTAACGATTTTTTTACGATCCATCTATTATCATATCCGTTTTTTTGTGTGTATGTGTGTGTATTATTGTTACACAACTCATTTCTATTTTTGTTTGCGAAAATACATGAGAAAGTTTTCTTGCAGCTAGAAACATTTTGATGTTTACAAGTTGTTTGTGAATATAATCTGTTTTAAATTACATAGAAAGACAAGGCTTCCATTTTACTCAAATGAAAAGACGTTGAAATAAATAGAAGTAGACTTATGAAAGTAAAGCAACATTGAAAGTAAAGTAACAAATATTTCATTTGGGTCAGAAAGCATGGATATGAAATTTTTGTTTAATCATGAATAGTCCTTAAATGTTTTACTACAATCAGGACGTTCGTACTAAGCCGACGCGGGAGTGCTTTAACCTAAAGTTCTGTTATTTTTTCCCTGTTTAATTTTGAAATACTAACGTCATCTCTCTTGGAATTTTTATCATATGGTCTTATTCCAAAATCAATGTAGAGGTGGGAAGATAATATTTTGGCATTAAATTTTCCCTTTTTCATTTCTCTGATGATGAATGAATATTTTTCTTGAAGGAATGGCGACTTAAAATATTTGTGAGTTTTAAGCATATCTCAATATATAGTTTGATATGCAAATTTGTGCTCTGTCTGACTCTAAATGGTATAATCTAAATTCTAAAGTTGAGTCAAGTCTTTCATTAACAGTCAAATTAATTAATAAAATGAGCAAATTTTTATAAAAACTATGGTACTTTGTAAATAATAATTTTTTTTCGTATAAAACTTGAGTTTAATTTAAAATTTTAAAAAATCAACCTAGGATTATTTCTTTAACCCCTTAACCGGTTTGTTTTCCTTACTATCTAATAAGATAACACCTTCTATTTTGGGAATATTTTCTTATTTTGATTCAAATGGAGATCCATGGAATACTTGGCTTATCTGCGTATTCGAAGTCATTTTACTATTGAATTATAATTGTTATGATTGATTTATTTTTTGTTTACAACTATCAAAATTCGATAAATCGATGCACGTACGGCATACGGGCGAACCGGTTAAGGGGTTAAGTGATTACTATTTTATAGGATAATTTTTTTTTCATTTATGTTTATTTTTATAATAAATGCAGATCAAAAAATGGAACTACGCTATATTGTACCATTGACCACCATAATGTTTTTTACGCAAACAGATGCTATTAAAGTTAAAATAAAAAATTTCGACCCTTTTAAAGTATGTAATAAATTCCAAACTAATCAGAATTGAGGTCAGCATTCGTAACCGAATAAAAAACTTATAAAAATGAAATAAATAATACATATTATGAAAGAAATATTAAACTAATACGGAAAAATTGGTAAAAGGTGCAATGCTCTCCCTTAAATGGCTTATTGGGGAAAAGAAAAGAAAGAAAGAAAAAGAAAAATCGAGATTGCAATGTTAAGGCGCATGTTTTAGGTGAAGGAAATGGGTCAAAAAGAAATAAAAGCACTTCAAAAGCAATAAAGTTTCTAAGGGAAAATACCTCACAGATTTTTTTTCTCATGTAACTATAGTTTTCCTCTTGCTTTCTACTAAAGATAAAAGCAATATAAGATTTTATAGCTGACGGATTTATGTCTGTCATGCAAATAAATAAGTGATTAAATTATGCGAAGAAAAAAAATCACATACGAAGATTGATTTTTTACTGCCAGTTTCATCATAACTTGTCCCCACCCCCTCTCAGCGCTTCATTATATTATCTCTTTAGATTTCAGATTAATAACATTAACTTTTAAAGTGAATAAACTGAGCTTTTTTTGCATTCGATCAAATCGCTGATCCTTTCAGAATACTTTATCAACGGATATTTAAGAAAAATTATCTATGAATTTGAATTGATAATTCTTGAAATAAACATGAAAAACTGGAAAAGCTCAATACCGTCGTTCAAAGAAATCAACGAAAGGAATAAAAAATACATGTTATCTTTTATTACGATCACGTAAATAAAAAAAAGAATTTTCCAAAAAAAAAAATTAAATTTGATATGTAGTTTATTTTTAAATTCCTTCACGATTTGAAAATGAATAAAATTAAAAGAATTTTAAATTAAAAAAAAAGGAAATGCTTGACTTCTTAATTTAGGTATTTTTCTATTACTTCATTAAATTGTCTTTTCTATTGCAAGAATGTTTTCTTTACCTCTGCTAGATCATCAAATTCATAAACACGTTAGATATTTCAATTTTATATATGAATTCCTTTTCAAATATTATATACGGAGACAACTTTTCTGTACAATACCTTATCAGTAACCCGATTCTTGTATTGAAACTAGCATTTTAGTAAGGAAATTAATTAGTTGAATCCATGTTGTCTGTGTGTTATATACGAATTGTTTATCCGAAATGTTGGGAAATGAGATTTATCAGATATATGAATTGTAGCTGCATAATTTTAAAGAATACATAGTGTAGAAGAATCCCCCCCCACACACTCAAGCCTTCCATGAAAAGAATGGCAATATAATTCTGGAAGTTTTCTTTGTATGTTTAAATTCCTTTTTTATCAATTAAAATTAGCACATAAAAAAGCCCAATATTTCAAATTGCATCAATTGCAATTAAAATATATATTTTCATATTTACCATAGTAATTGGTCAAAAACTATTTATTCTGTTTCTAATACAAGCACAGAAATGTGTTCGCGTCTCGAAATTGTATATTCATGAGGCTAAATCGTGAAGTTTGTTTCAGATACAGTTACTTTAAAACTATAAATGAAAGCACAAATTAACATTCTGTTGTATAGAATTAATTCAGAAAAATTGTACGTATTCCATCAGAAATGTGTACAAATGCAATGCTATTTTTGAGAAGAAAAAAAAAAAGGGAACATTTATTACAACTAAGACTTTCTGGATGCGCATAAAATAAAATTCAAGCCGTAATAACTACATCATCCGATGTTCGCGACACGAATGGTTTGAAAAACGGTTTGCAAATATTTAGTGTAACTGATGTATTAAACTTTTAGAAATGAATAAGCTGCATACTGATATATTTTGTATACCACAAATTTATTTTAGCTGCATATATTTTATATATAATAAAGTATATGTATATATATTTCTTAATTCCACAAATATACTTTAATATCTCTTACGTTCTTATCTTAAGGTTCGAACGTATTCCTGGAATATATATATATATATATATATATATATATATATATAT
>JAOUZG010044158.1:2189857-2205325 GCA_026289955.1 Argiope argentata | reverse complement strand
TATATATATATATATATATATATATATATATATATATTTGGAGCGAATGTAGCTTTAACTCTATTAGAATCACGCTTTATGTATTAAGCATTGTTAGCTGACTTAAAAATATGTTACATTATATTAAAATCAATGGATTAACATAATAAATACTTACAGGCGTCGAAGGTGCGGGCATAATTTTGAATTTCATCAAAATTTTTGCGATGCACAATTTGACTTGTATGTGAACGAACCTCATCCCGACGCACATTCTTCTACCATTGCCAAATGGGAGGTAGTCATATCTTGACATTGCCCTTAATTCTTCGGGATAAAATCTGGAAAGGTTAATTTTTATTATTACAAACTATTTAAACACATTTTTGAGACCTGTTCTACTTCTTAGTTTTATTTTTTTCAAAGCGATGTATTTGTGTTAGTTTACCTTTCTGGTTTGAACACTTCCGGTTCGGGATAATATTCAGGATCATGATGAATGGCGTATACGGGAATGCTGATAATCGTCCCTTTCTTCACGTAAATTTTTCTACTTTGGATTAAGTAATCCTGTTCAGCACGACGCTCATGCCTGTACAAAAGAAGAAAATTAATCAATTACATTTTTTTCATCTAAATATTGATTTCTGCGTCAGATTTAAGCAATTTTACTTCAGTACAAATAACATCGATTGACACTTTATTTTTCAAGTATGAAAACTTTCCGCTATTCATGATTGACATAATCAATAAGAGGATTTTAAAAAAGGCAATTAATTTAACATAAAATTATGAATTGGTTTCTTTTTCCTTTATGCTTATATATTATATTTAGTCTGACTTAGCAGTAGCTTTAAACATCCATGTGTAAATCAATATACAAGATAGCATTGAGGAAGGTAAAGATTCATTGAATTTATATTTTATATAAAAATGTCACTAAATGAAAATGTATATTATTCGAAGTATCGACGTTGTAACGCATTAATTTGTAAATATATAGTTTACAAAAGAACTTTTTACAAAATTAATGCAAAAATGTAGAAATTGAGAATAATTTTCTTAACTTAATTTTTTTAAACTATCCATTATATAATGCGAAATATCTTTGAACTTTATTCTATATACAGACAATAACATGACAGTAAAATTTTTAAAAATCATATCTTACGTACCTAACCATAGCGGGACACATCCTTAAACATTCGTGAATAATAGCATTCAAAAACTTCATTTCAGACAAAGCCTCATAGGTCATTTCCCCCTATAAAACAAAATAAAAAAAGAATTGTTAAGATCATTGAGGTTTTAGAGATACATATTTCAGGAGCAATGACAAGAAGTGGTTTACTTTATTTAGAAATTATTCGTTAATATATTATTTAACTTATTGAATTGTTAAGGGTATAATGAATATCTAAATATAAAAAGTGATGTCATGCATTAAAGTTCACTTACGTTATGGTTATTCAAAGCTTCCTTCATTTCATCAACAACCATTTGTTGGTAATCTTGATGCATTGCCAGTCGATAGGTGATGTGGGAAAGTAAAGAAGTGGTAGCATCAAATCCAGCAATGAAGAAAGTTACACTCTGAGACAACATCTCGTCGTAGGTAAGTCCTGCAAGCATTAAAAACAACAACAGTTATACAAATTCTTTAAATTTATTTAAAAAGAATTCACAACTAAATGGTATGCCTCTATCATACAAGCTACAGGGTCAACGGATGAAAACAAATGTCGAATTTTCTTATTGAAGATACATTGAAATATAATTAATTAACAATTATTTTTTAACCTTAAGAATTTAAAAATTGTGTAATAATTTTAAAACATGTTATATAATAATTGCTAAATAAGATCGAAATAAATAATTGTTAATTACATTGCAACATATCTTTAATAAGAAAACTGAATTATAGTTCTGATTTATTCAACCTTTAGCTACCATTCTTCTGCCTCATATTCTCCTCAAATTAACTTATTTCTAGGTGCTTTTTTTAAAACTAAATAGTTCATTTATAATTCAATGCAAAATTATGAGGTTTCTTTAAATATCTAGAACGTTATACGACTGTTTAATTGTAGAACGCAATACGACTGTTTAAATAATTTCTAGACTGTTTAATTTTTAATTAAACATAATAAAACATTCCAAAAATAAGCAGCTTCTTTTATATTATTACTATATATAGTAGTAGTCTCTTCCTCCAAATAGTTAACAAAATAGTACATTCTTAAAATTTCACAGATAAATTTAGAATCTATAAAGAAAAATATACGTTATATTTTTATGAATGCTAATTCTAATCGAAAAATCTAATTTTGCAAGCTTTTTTATTTATTCAAAAATATAAATTCAAATTCATCTTTTATGTTTTTACAGATTTGAATCATTGACATGCTTAACATACCACTAAGTAACAAATTAGCGAATTATGATTTGACAACATTCATTTCTCCTTTAAAAATTAAAAAAAAATAGATATTTTTAATATTTAATGGATAAACTTATAAGAATTTAGATAATGCAATTTCTTTACGCCTTCTTTTAGCGTGTTATTTTATTTCGAATGATTCGATTAAATAGATCAAATCCTATTTCCATCTTAAAAGTTTTTGGGAACTGTTTTTACCTTTCTTTTCTTGCTTGGGTTGTGCGCTGGTTTTGCAACCGCCTTTCTCACAAACAGTATCTGCACCATTATTATTCGCATCTTCGGCGTCAATCAACATCTGAAGAAAATCGTCTCTTATCTGAAGAAAAAAAATCAAAATTAATTTTTAGTTGCAAGGATAGTAGTTTAATGAATTGGGAAGGAAGTATTATTAAAATTTGAGCTCTATTAAATTTTCTCAAGTACGACGAATAATATTCCGATAATCATAAATTTAAGAATAATTCTTTCTGAATAAAAAAAAATGTATAAAAAAAGTTTTTTTTAAATACCATTAAGAGTTTTTTAAATATGAAATTAATTTCTATTAAGTCTTTTTTACCAAATAAAAGTAGTTTTGATAGTCTGATCACACTCGGCACATCTAAGCGGAACAATTAAATAAGCAGGGGGGAAAAACTTTAAAAAAATGAACTGGTAATGTTGCATGCATCTTCTCTGCATTGGAATTATTTTAGCTAGTTCATGCCATCAAATTAAAGTGTGATCAGACTCATGTTAAACCATAGCAGATAATTTTGAAGGAATACAAAAAAAATTTTTTAGCTCTATGAGAAGGAAGTCTTTAAAAGAACTCAAAATAAAATGTCCATGATTATTCATTAAAAAACTTGCCAAATTATGTTTTTTCCTCTCCTCCAATACTTGAATAATGGTATTTCTATAAAAACCAGTTGTTTCAGGATTGAGTAGCTTTAGTCGAAAAACCTTCATCAAAATTGGGAATAGAACTATAAACATAAATAGTTAATATTAGATATATACTTATTCAAATTACAGAGTTACTAAATAACAATAAAATTATATATTTCTAAAATTTCTTTAAACTACAAATAATGACTCGTATAAAATTAACATATTTATATAAATATTAGCAAAAAAGGTTAAATATTGCAATATTAAGAATTGTATAACAATTGAAAATACAAAAGTAAACTTTTTATCAAACGAATAAATAAATATTAGTCTTTTTATTAGTCATAAATTTGTTTTTTAAAGCAAATAATGTTGCGAAAAATTAATTTTTCATTAGTGACATTAGTTATATAAAAATATAATTGTTATTTATATTCTAACTGCATATGCTAATAATCATTTATAAGTTTGCTAAAAATTTCTCTTTCTACAACAAATTTAATTGTTATTTCATTTTTTGCTGTTTTTTGAAGTTATATTTCAAATTAGAAAGTTAAAATATTTTTATTTATGCCACAGCTATATTAAATGTACAGCGTGTATGCAGTAATAGATACTATTATACCATTAGTTTTTTTTTTAATGTTACTTATAAATTCAAAATTATTTGGAAAAAAATCAAATAAAAATGAAATTTTACTTGTTAGATATGTCCTCCATGAACAGCATTCGTCAAATAATTTCTTCGATTTTTCAATAAAAACGTTCTTAGGGTCTCTTATGGCACTAATATTCATTCCGAATGCGCATCGTGCAATAGCAGAAAGGACAAAACCTCCGTAGAACCTAAAAGACAAAAAATAATAAATTTTACACCACTTTGATAGGATATTAAAAGAAATGCTTTAAAAGAAACAGAAATCACAGAAACACAAAATTGTTGTGCTTTAACTAACGTCGTTAAGATACTATAAGTGTATCTATTCCAAATAAATATTTTAATTAATAATTCCCGTTTTATTTTCAGTTGCGAAAGCAGACAGCTTAAAGAGGAAACTTACTCTTGGCAGTTGATGTCCTCTCTTATATTCTGGACTTCGATGATTCTTTCAATAAGTAAGTCAGTGCATTCAGTTAAGAGTGGGAACATCTAAAAAGAAATTAAGTATTTTAAGATTTAAGAGACACAACAATTATCTTTAAGTTCATAACAACCAATAGAATTTTCAGCTCATTAATGCATAAAAGACACAATTATTATAACACCTCTTTTTTTATAAAAAAAATCAATTTTATTCACGAATTTCTAAAATTATTTTTTTAAAGAATTTTTATAGTTTGTAATATAAATTTAAAAGAATTAAGCTTTTTTTTTTTTTGCTATAGTTGCTGTCACTGAAATTGTTATTCATTTCTAAACTAACTTATTAACGACCATATGTTATTTTAGAAAAATCTTACCCTTTTTAGTTTAGAAGTCGTGAAGGCAGGACTAACAATATTTCTAACTCTTGACCATTTATCACCTTCCAAGACAAAAAGCGTGTTGTCCATAACTGGGTCATGAAATCTGAGATCCTAAAAATCATTCAAAAAATCAATCAAGCGATAGCTAAATACTAGTAAAATCATATTTTATCCAATTAAACTAAATAAAATTATTTTCCCTTTTTTTTTAATTTAAATTTCCATATATTCCAAAGCATATTAAAATTGAGAGTTACTAAAATTGTAAAAGTAAGCAACAAAAACACTTACTCTTCGATTTGGAAATATCTGGAAATCTGTAGAAAGTATATTTTGGAGGAGATCTCGCTCACCAACACTAAGTACCAGCTGGTTCCCATCAAACCTCCTATAAGAAAATAAAGGAATATTTCTTTTAAAACCTTAAACTAGTAAGGGGATATAATCTTATTGTTTTAATGCCTTCAAACTTTAGTATTGATAATTTAATGAAAGTTTTTAATGTTTCCTTTTAAAAATTAAAACTTTTAATCCATTATATTCTTCAAAAGGTGTTATTTAACTCATAGAAATTTGATGAGTTTTTTTTAAAATGTTAAAAACATCTATACATACTATATTAATAAAAAAAATTGAAATTGAAATAAATACTAAAAAAATATAGAGAAATGTGAGTGGACTCACCCATATATTCTTCCATAGAGATTGTACCGAGCCATTTCAACATCTTGCAAAGGCTTAAGAAAGAATTGGCAAATTAATAATTAGTTATTGAAATATGCAATTTCACAGTAAATTACTATAAAACATATTACTCTTAATTAATAAAACCGTTAAATATGATTAATATCTTTTCACATCTCTGTTTTAATTTTAGAAATTTTCCACTATTTATTTAGTTAGAGTTTTGTAAGACCACTTATTAATATTACAAAAAAAAATGCATTGCTTTTACTTACCACATTTAAAGTGCTCCAGCTCATTGATCCAATAAGAGGTCTAGCAGGCTCGAATGGTACATTTTGTCTCGCCCAATAGTCATGATTTTCTGTCAATTTTCTAAAATGGAGCAATAAAAAAATTTCAATTTTTACTCCTACAAATAATTAAGAAACTGGATCTGTTAAAAAAAATTAATATGTGAAAATCAGCATCGATCTTAAAATATCAAAAAGTTAAATGAAAAATGCCCTATTTGATTTTTGAATTATTTTATTCTGGTCAATTTTGCTGTTATTTTTTCGTTAGCCAAATTTTATTGTTTTGTAAGATTTCTATTCTATTTCGAATCATATTCATTTCATTCCTTTCATTTCTGTATTTAAAATCCATTATATTTTTTGAGCTACATGAATGAACTTAGACTAATTTTTTCCCCCTTTCCTTTTATTTTTTTTTATTTTTTCGAGGCATGTGTTGAAACTTAATTCTCCCAGTTTGTTTGTGTTCTGTTTTTGTTTGCATTTGAACTCATCTCTACACTCCTACTCACCACGATCATTGTGAAAGCAACCGAATTTTCTCGTCAAAGTAAGCGAGAGAAGGCTGACAGACCCACTTTTCTCATGTTTACTAATCAGGAGCCGTCAACTTGCCCTTTGAGGTCACTCACGACGATTCAAGAGCAAAAGGGTAAAAAGAGAAAGGAAAATCACGTTTGAGTAATAATTTCGGCCGCAGGATGGAATAGGAAGTAGAACTTGCTCTTGACTGCTCCAAATTTAATTTCAAGGATGAATATGCAAGCATTTCGTAAATTGACCGCTTTTTATTATATAGAGAAGAATCACCGTGCTCACTCTCATTCAATCGAGATAACTCAAATTTATTTTGCTCAAGTGAAAGCACGGTTTCTAGGTCACTAGAGAAAGTTTATGCTTCTTTTTCTTTTCTTTTTTTTCGCTTTCTCTCTGTCAGCGTTTGTTACGCGTTTGGTTTTCATTTTTAATCTTTTTGAATAATAATAATAATAAAATTTCATTCAATAAAAAAGCAGTTAATTCGAAACCAGCAAATTTTATTTTTATAAACGAATGGGCAAATGTTCCAATTTTATTTCAGTGCAAGCCTTTCATTTACTACGGAGAGGGTTGAAATAATTTCTAAAATCATAAGATGAACACTAAAAGTAAACAGATTATCTGTAACACTTTTTAATAAATTGCCCGTTTCTGTAGGTCAGCGATTACAAAACATACTGACCCAGTCACGAACATCGCTCAAAACACTTAAGACTCCTATCTCAATTCTATCATCTGTTGGAAGAGATAAAATCGATCTCTACAAATGGATTATCTTGATAAAAAGTAACTTTTTTTTTTTTTTTGCTCTATGTTTCAGAACGATTTTTTTTTTTTTTTTTTTTGAAATGGTTGAATAAAAATCACGTTGTTAGAGAAAGGATTTGTGTAAAAAAGGATTTTTTTTTCGAAGTGGGAATTTCGTATCTATTTTAAACAAGAAAGTAAAAGTGTTGTGGTTTTATTTCAAATTCCGTCATTACGTTAAAGATTTTACTGAATGAGATACCGTAGTATGAGATAATTCTTTTCTTACGCTTATCCATTGTATTCACATTATTATTTTTTTCAGATTGGGTTTTCATTTGAAAAAAAAAAGGTATTTAAACCAATATTTAACATAATCTCATAATTAGTTTCCTAATCATCATGTAATTTCTGACATATATTTTCTAACATTTAGAAAAAATAACACAATTAATTAATTTTTATGAAATAGATCATATTAATTTTTTTAAAATCAAAACTTCTCGGATTGTAAAAATAATTATAGTAGTTTATACTATAAGCTTCGTTCATAAGATTTATAAAAGAATTTTTTAAAAATTTAAACATTTCGTTATTATGAACCAAATTCTAAATAGCGGCATTTAATATTTTCAGTTTAGAAACCACATAAACAGAGTATAAAAGCATGTCTATAATAACATAAAATACAAACATTAATCATATGATATGATGAATAACATTTAAAAAATAAATATTTAAATAAAATGTAAGAACTAATGTTTATAATTAAATTCATAAATTTATGTAATTCAGATTTAAAATGTATACTTCTTAATTTCAGTGCTTAAAGTACTGAAACCAGGTAACCAATAGAAGTTATTCATAAGAAAATACTACATGTTACATATTAAATGTATATAATAGTATAAATTCTTTATAAGTATATACAGACCACATAAGTGTTTAAAACTTTTAAATAGACTTGCTACAGATTTATAACATTATTTGGAAATATTAATTATAAAAATGCAGAAAAAGAAGAAAAAAAACATTCTCAAAATGAACTGCTTGTAGATAAAAGTTTAGCGTGTACTATTTTAGCTTTACCAGCAGATAAATAAAAATTGCAATTATAAGAAATTTCGTCCCAAATATTCAATTTTAGAAAATTCAAATTTTTAATAACAAAAGCTAGTAATTATATAGCAGCGAAATTTTTTTAACACTGAAAATACATGACACTATTTGAGGTAAAAATTTGCAAATAACTATTTTAGAAAAATGAACAACAAACAATTCATTTTTCGGTCCGCGTGATATATTATAAATTCACTATTGGTTACACTATTCATACAAGTGGTTAAATAATTTTAAAATCTGAGAAACTATAAAATTTCTTTTTGAACGACAGAAAAGAAAATATTTCTGCAGTAAAAAAGAACAATTTCAAATTATAATTATATGCATAGTATATGTACCAACTATAAATTTTAAGTTAAAATCTTAGACCAAAACACTAAAAGATTGCTCAGCGAACCATATCGATAAAGTTCCGTAAACTTAATTTAAATTGAATTAAATATTCTAACTAAAACCTATTATTCTAAGAAAGAAAAATTAGACTGCATGAAACGGCAAAGTTAGCTGTATTAAAATACTGGAAATATCAGTAAAAAAGACATTGTAACGGCAAAGTACATTATAGTGAAGGCAGGGTAATGGCAAAGTACTGCCGGCTTTACTGACCCGTAAGCGATGGCGGCGAGCAGGCAAGCCAGGACGATCCATAGTATCCAGTCTGTAAGCTCCATGTCGAGCGGCGAAGAGTAGCTAACTGAATGAATCGGAAACTGTGTTCGAAGAAGAAGAGGCGGGAGATACCGTTGATTACAGAAAGGGGTAGGTATTTGTTGAGGTGGGATTTCGCCACTGGGCTTTAAACGTTTCCTTCAAGGTCACGACGGGTTTTAAAGATCGGATAAGAGAAAATAAAATAAATACACTCTCGGTGGAGAGAGCGAATTAGAAAAAAGATAATAATAAAAAGACTTTCGCCCATTGACCTTAGACCTTGAAAAGGCTGGAGTTTTACGCTATGGACTCGTGATTTGAATAGTAAGTTTTGCGATTCTTCGCGTCTTTGTTTTTTAATGGTCCACTCCCTCCTCCCCACTAAAAATAATATTGAAAAGAAGAAAAAAAAAGCGGTTCGAGTGTACTGAACTTTCTGCGCTTGAGACTTGTTGATTGTACTGGACTGAAGGACACCTGTTAACTTGGTAGAAACTTTTAGCGCGTTATCACACGTAACAGTCTTTGCTATGCATCAATTATGATGGATCTGCAATGAATTTTCGCTCTGCAAGTCATTGTAGTTGGTTGCTGCCTTTGTCTGCACATGGAGGGTCTTTTACCCCATGACTGAGTGGGGCAAATAATTAGATTCTCTCCTTCTTCCCCCTTTCTCACAGCGAAGCCATGGTGAATTTCCGGAATATCAGTTCATTGCTCAGAAAATTTTTATTGCGATTAGTAGCTTAGGTGCTATTAGCCTTAAAGTTCATTGGCCAAGGCTGCGCGCAGTTGCTTATTTTTGGCAGAGTCGGCATCTTGGAGTATGGACACGAGACCAAGAAAAGACAACTCGGTCATTCGCCCCTTTGAGGGCTGAGGGACAGGGTATCATACTTGGCGTCAGGTGAATAACACTCGCTCTAAGATTTATGATTGGAAGGTGAGTGCCATGCGAAATATTTCAGATCCTGACTACCCAGTCCGTAAAAGATGTTCAGAGAGGTATCAAAGAAATGAGGCAGGACTCGCGCTAATGAGCCGCTATTAACAATGGATTGGCACGAATTTTTGTTGTCGATGCCAATAAAAGGACATTTTGAATCTAGGTATGCCTCCAAAAATTTCAGCGTGACAGATAATTTGATTAATTTTTAATTGTTTTAACTAAGGAGGAGGGGAATCTTAATTAAATCTTATCGTCGGAAATCTGATCAGATCACTATCCTCGGAAAGGTTTCACTCATTTAAAACCTGACCAAATTAGTAGCTTTTCTACTTCTGTAGATTTTTATCTCTCTGAGAAGCCATATTCGACAGATGTCGACCGACTCGGGAAATAATGAACCAGGAAATTTAGGATACAGTTTTAATTTTTTTTCTTCTTATTTTTTAGAGACAACATGGCAGGATAGTTATTCTTAGAAAATTTCATTATTCAGATTTGGATTTCAAAAATACTTACGTATTTAGATTTTAGTTGAGAATTTTTATCATATCTAAATGACAAGGTTTATATGTCAGATGTCATCTATCATTCTCACTAACTCAATTTCATATGGAATAAATGACCCATTCTAAAAAGAATCAGGTTCTCGGGCACATCCTTACCCGGAAGATGATTATATCATGAGGTCACCCGACTAACCATACAGGAAGGATAAAACTACTTTCTTCATAGAAGAAACCTGTTTTTTTTTAACGGCTATTTTTTTTATTTTTTTACACTACTTGAAGCACACAACAGACAAATTTTTTATTTATTTTCTTTATTTGCTGTTAAAAGAAAAGAATGGAATCGGGTTTGGTGCTGCCCTTTCTCTCTTTGCCGTATTGTGAATTTTTCTGTATCAACTCGTATTCGTTGCAGCTATCTATACGCTTAGGACTGATGAAAAAATAGTTTAGTTTACTTCATGACACTTGGGAAAATGTTTAAATTATATAAAATTGAATAGACAAGACTAAAGATTTAAAAAATACTCCTTTTAAATTTAATTAGAATCGAATTGAACCTTTTAAATTTCGAAATTGTACTGCATAGTTCTAACGTATGATATCGTCAATATATTTGAGTAAAAAAGCAATATATTATAGGCTAAGATATCGAATAATTGTTGGAATTTTCAGCTTAAAACTTTATATATATATTAATAGATATTTCAATATTAACTTTTTAAATAGTCAGGATAGATACAAATACCTTGTTGAGACGAGTAGCAAAAATCCCAAAATAAAATTTGCATCGTTGAAAAGGTATAAGTTTGAATTTTAAGATGCATCGTATTATTTTTCTTAGGTAATTTCATCTTAAGTTCTATGGAAAAGAGCAAAATTTTGATTAACATATAATTTTCGGGATATTTTGTTGATACTTATACTTTGAAAAGTTGTCTTTCCCTGATTTTAAATAATAAGAGAGTAAAATTTAATTGCATTTGGCGCAATTGTTTGGGAAGAGACGTGGAACACACACACACACATTTACAATGTTTTTTTTTTATTTATATTAACCCTATGAGCCCAACTAATGTGAGAATTCCATTCCCAAACCTAGAGGTAATTTTTTGAACTTGAAATGGAATGGAATCATTTATTTCATACGAACAGCTGGTTTCAAAGTGCTTTTCACTCCAACGTTTTAGTTATGTGCTCGAAAACACCTGAGTCAGAGGTTTTTGCGGAACGTGATGATTTGGGCTGTGTCTGGGCTCATAGAGTTAAACTGAGATAAAGACATCATCTGATTGCAAATCAGCAATGTAGATTCTCTTCTATAAAATTCATTTTTCTTATTGTTTTTTTTAATACAAAATTTTTCAAAAAATTGATTTTTTTAAAACTGCGAGCATGCATTCAATATGAAACCAGCAACAACTTCATATATTTCTTCAATACGGTAATTTATAATTTTATACATCAGCTGAACAAAGTTTTATCTTCTACAATTCTTTACATAGCAATTTATTTAAAAGGTATTAATCGTTTGCAGAAATGGTGTTGTATTTGAAATTTTTTTCTTCTATGTGAAGTTTGTATCATCCTCAAATGTGCATTTTTATTGAATTCCATTCGGCATGAATACGTCCAAGTAATCTGAAAATGACTTATTGGATTCTCCAAATTAAAGTAGGTTATTCCAAACAGTTTTATCAACCACTATTTATATACTTATATGTTCATATTTTGAGGCACAGTTCTCATAAAGACATAAAAGGCTTAAAGACTTTCCTATTAATTCCTTAAAAACGAGTATTTACAGTTTCCGTCTTAAAATGAATGAATTAATACAAGCACTTAACATCTAACCATACTACTCAAAATTTATTTCTCTATGTAAATATGTAGTATCAGATGGATAAATCAGTATCAAATTTGTAAAAATAAGAAGCCGTAAGCTTTATTTACTTCTAAAGTTGAATGCTTCGCAGGAGGAGGGGAATATACTTTGCAAATTTCCCAGCCTGTCTTAAAGATGAGCAAAAATTCAAGGTCTCACTTAAGTGCAAGCGGATGCCAGTTCGAGGACAATTCTTGAGGCGAACGATCTACACCTTCACCTCAGTTCCCATCCAAACTTATGACTAGATTTATGCAGATAAAAAGTTTATTGACTTTTCTTCAATTTCACTCCGAACTTTGACAATAAATATTTTTGCCTTTTCCTGGTTGATTGTCCGCGGGATTATTTTCATTTTTAAGGCATTTTCTAATTATAATGAAGACTGGTCGTAATTAGCTGCGTTACAGTGAGATAAGAAAGGGTTCAAAGAGGTAAAATTTACTTTTCGCCTCGTGCAGAATGCAAACACTAAACGTTGATTTCCGAATATATTCCATTGGTTTTACAATATGTTATTTCAAAGTGAGCAACACAACATATAACGTATCAGCCAATGTACAAATATCAAAATTATCTGTAATTTTTTTCTTCTCTCCTGTTAGCTACAAGACAGCAGTTTCCTAAGTTTCCAGCTTTTCAAAAAATCTCTAAATAAATATCTCTTGGTTTCATTTTACTAATAATGTATGCTGATGAATAATGCCTACAATAAAAGTCCCTGATTTATGATATTGAATAATACATTCAGAATTTTCATTAGACAATTATTTTACTTTATCTTAAGATTATAAAGAGTAAGATAGTATCATTTTATAAAAAATTATAGCCATTGAAACATTTCTTCAACGTCCCAGATAAAAGCGTCCCAAAAGTTTCTTTCTCATTCGTTTTTAAAGAGGCTTGTCACTAGGGATGAAACTTGGATTTTATATGAACAATGTGCATAGAAAACGCACTTGGTATAAGGCCAATGGGTTTTCAATTGTCGCAAAGCCGGGACTATATCAAAAAAAGTCGTTTTGGTGGTATTGGAAAAGCCTACTTATCTACGAGCTCTTTTCTCAAGGTGAAACAATAAATTCTACAAAATAATATCATCAACTGGATCAATTAAAAACTGCCCTAGTAGGGGGAAAAACGACCAAAATTAAGGAGTCGACGAAGTATTATTTTTCTTCATAACAACGCGAAACCACATATGAGATTAGTCTTAGGGGAAAAGCTCTTACAATTTGATTGGGATGTTTCACCGAATCCTGCATGCTCTCCAGATCTTGCTCCATTCGATTACTACTTCTTTTTGTCCTTAGAAAATTCCCTTCTCGATAAGCACTTTAAATACATCAGCGAAATAAAAACGTAACTCGGGGATTATTTCTTGTCCAAAAGACAATAATTTCGGGAAGAAGTTATAACGAGGTTTCCTGAGAGATAGAAAAAAAATAAAAAAGCAAATGGCTTCTTATATAATAGGATAAATAATATTTTAAACAGTAAATATTGTGTATTCATTTCATATTAGAAACAGAAAATAAACTTGTGGGGCATCCTAATATATTATTTAATAGAGTCTTAGTACTTTCATTCTACGGAAAGGTTTGAATTTCAAATTAATTAAGCCAGTTAATTTTTATATTTCAGACAGGCATTGTAAAGCAAAACATTTTAGAAAGCAAAACGCTTTAGAAAGAAAAATCAGTGATCGTGATGAATTTTCGATGACAACCCTCACGCCTTTCTCTCACAGTTTTTCTTTCCCTGGTGAGAGCAGCGATTGTGTTTAGTGAAAGTTCTTCTCTTCACTTCTTTTTGAATAATCCTTTTAACGAATGTGAATGAGGTCGCGGGAGTAGGGAGGACCAGACACTCAAGAAGTAAACAACATAACACTAGACATAAACACCGATGGACGATTATGCTAGATTCACAAAGAGCTCCATTTTTTTCAGAATTTTCTCCGGAATAAATAAATAAATCTATCAAATATTTTTTTCACTGTCCTTTTTATGTTTAGCATAAATTGTCGTCAGGAAATCAACTACAGTATAAGAGTGAAAGGATAATCTCTAGGAACTTCTTCTAGAAATGTTTTATGCCTAGAAGTTAATTGTGTGAAAAAAAATCACTATTTGTTTATTAATTTAAAAAAGAAGCTTTTAATTTCTTCAGATAAAAGTCTAAAAAAATGCATGTTGTAAGATTCCTTATTATAAAGAACTAAAAAGGATATCTCAATTCTGAATGTGATTTTATTTTCGGCAATTTTGGCTACAGCAATTGGTTCTCGTACTTTATTGAAACATATGGACGCTCTTGAAAAATATTTTTGATTCATTCCTCTAAATTATTTTTGATACACTTGAAAAAATTTGTAAAACGTTTAATAGTATATTTAAAATGTTTATTTTTTAAAATTGCGTTGAAGTTAAAATGAGTTATAAAATTATTTCTTTAATTAAAATTCATTTGAGGAATAACAATATTCTTGTGTAGCAGCAATATGATAAGTAATCAGTTAAATAATGAGATGATATTTTAGTTACTAATAATAATTAGTGATTATATTGACACTCTTCTTATATGGTCTAAATGTACTGCCTAGATTTTTATATGAATATTATTGTTAGTATAAATATTTCAGACATTTTGAAAAGTTTAATATTTTTTATTCATTCAATTTCATATTTATAGCAACATTGATATTTAACAATGTTTATATGTTTTTATGCTTTTAAATTATTGAAATGCTCATTTATCTAAAAATTTTAACTTTTCTATTCTTTAAGATTTCTTTTGTTTTCTTCTATTCATTCTTCTTGGTGTGAAAGCATTTCAATTTATAAATTGCGAGTATACAGCGAACATATCTGAGCTTCATCAGTTTTAATATTGGTTTTTATACGTCTTTATTTCTGCATTAATTAACTTTAAATCTAATTAAAATTATAAGCTAAAGTTTTTGATATTATACAAAAGATGTTTATGTTACAAGAAAATGAAATAATTTGTAAAATAAATAGTTACTTGGATAAATATGTGAGACAAATTCATAACACTTTTTATGTAATTTTAAAATTCATTATTTAAGCTAGTTCTTAATTAGTTCAAGGTACAGTAGGTTTCATCAGAATTTTATTTTTTAAACAGCTGTTCGTATTCAGGTCAAATTTATACACCTATTCCTTTCCAATTTCCTTTCTGCTAACACTTTAAAGTAGTCTTTATTATAATAGAATCCCTACGGTTAAAAGATATCAAATTTAACTAAAAATGGGTCAAACACAATTTAAAATAGTTTAACCCATGTTTAAAAAATAAAATTC
>JAOUZG010044158.1:2168775-2186553 GCA_026289955.1 Argiope argentata | reverse complement strand
TAAATTAGAATGAACTGAATATAATAAATACATTTTTCCTTTTTTATGAATTATTAAAAAATTATCTTTTACGAAATGACATTTTCTTTTTTATAATTGTATATTTATTTTTATACATTTAAAATAGCTATAAATTTTCTTAGGTTTGAAATGCAATTGACGGAATTTTAATAGGTTTGAAAACTTTAATGAAAAAAATAAGCTTATTTTAGAAACAATAAAAATGCTTTTAAATATTTCTGAAAAACTCTATATTTAAACAGTGATCTCGATATCAGTAGCTGATAACAGACAATCAAAGAAATATCATTGTTTCAAAGTTTTAATATATATTATAAAAAATAGGCATGACATGTGGGAAATTAAAATATCTTAAATTGCATTTTTTCAGTTCGACTTAAACCTCGCACACTATATAAAAATGATTTGTCGATTTATTTTGCTGATAATTTACTTTCGGCATCGGCATCGGTATTAAAACCTGCGTATATTGAAATTCTTTTACAAAAAAGCATTAATTTTTAAAAGAGAGTGAGAGAGAGATCTAATAATAGTCAAAGATATTGTACATTTGGCCTATATTTTGACTTTTCTGGACATAGAAAAACTATTGAGGCATTTGTTTTGTACAAATAAAACTATTAACAATCAAATTAAAAAAATCGTGTATCTATCATTAGGAAAAATTGTACCTCCTAGTATAGTAAAATCACGTTCTTTTAGTAAAGGCTATCAAAATTGTGTTAAATTTATAATAGCTTGCTGAAACGGCCAGTTATTTTTGTCTAAAAAAGTTAAAACAGGTTTTTTTTTTTCATTTATTAAAATCAAGTTAGTGGCATCCATTCATTCTGATTTTTTATTATTTTTTGAGAATAAGATTAAAATAAAATTTAATTATACTTACCACTCTCTAAACTGTTGAATCCAAAAGTCTTCCTATATTGAATTATTTTCATCCTATTTATGCTTATAACGAAATATAAATTTAAATTATCCCTAATTCGATACTTTTGAATGCTGTTCTTATTTTTAGAGATAAAAAGTAAATTAACAAACTATTTTTGCAATAACTAAGTTAAAACACTGGGTTAGCAACTTTGGGTTATTGTAAATCAAATAATAAACCAAATAAATGCCTTAAAATATGGGAACAACTTGAAATTTCCGCTTCTCTCTTGACCACATAATATGTTGATGCGAAGCTAAGCTTTCTAGGTCATCTAGGAAGTTCAAGAAGGGGAAGACAGACAAGTGCGTAAACAAACAATAAACTGTTTGTTTACTCTCATTCACTTTTGTTTCTTTTGATGCAGTGACTCTTCCTATTTTAGCATTATAAATAGCTCAGGAAGAAGTTTCGCAAATGCATGTACAGCTACAAAATACTCAATTTTGAAATTTTGAAATTATTTGGACTTTTGTTCATTTAAAAATATATTTCAACTTAATTATAAAATATGCTGTATAATTAAACGAAATAAAATTTTTTCCTCAATCAATTGTAGAAAGTTAAAAGCCTGTGTTAGAAATCTCCATTGAATGGTAGTCACTGATTCATTGTACTCAATCTTCTTCTGTCAATTTTTTACCCAACCTGTTTCTCTGTTCGCGAATTGACATTTACCCTTAGATATTAGGCTTTAAAACATTAGAAAACTGGAACGGCGGAATAATATTTTCTCCTAACACATTAACAGAATTTTCAAATTCGAACCCTTAGCAGGCATGTATTGGTGCAATGCAATTTAGATGAGAAGTACCAGCTTTTGAATTTAAAAAAAAACTGGTACGTGAGTGGAGTTTGTGAACTGAATACATTGTGAAAAGGTGTTGCTTGCTGAATTTAATTGTTGGCTTCAAAGTACCAATGTTGTAAGACGCAATTATTTTTCTTACACAACTTTGATACGACCGATGCCGCAATCGCTCAACTCTTCGAGCCCAAAATGAGGAATTGGGAAATCTCGAGTCGGCTTGACTTCCTAACCCAGTTCTTCCATGACAGCCAGAAAAGAGAGGGCATGAAATAAAGTTTTTTTTTTCTTTCCTTTTTTTTGCGCAATCTATTCGGTAATCTGGCGGAAAACGCTGCTCGTATAATGCGTAGAATACATCGATAAAAAAAAGTTTTAGAAATACTGTGATACACAGAATAGAGATCGAAAGTTCAAAATGCCGTTTTGTAATAAAAGTTATTGGTAGCTAAATAGTAGTTACATATTGTATTTCTCCTCATTTTTTATTTAATTATCAATTAATTAGATGTTTTCTGCAGTTTTCCTGTTTCATTTCAGATTGCGAACCAAGTGGTTATATGTCATATGAAGCTGTATTTATGATAACAAATGAATATATTCCAAGGAGTTGTGTTTCTAAAGAAATTCTAGCTGGATACTACTCAAATCATTCATATTCTTAGGAAATATTGTCTATCCTATATTTGTAAGTAGTGAGAAAATCATTTTTCCCTTTTTCTACCATATTTAATTTTTTTTATTTATTTTATTTTATTTTTTTAATGAACATTGAAAGGAATATTAGTAACATGCGATTATCTGAACTTAAAAAATATTATTTGTTACATCCATTTTATCTTTACCATTAATTATAGTTTTAAGTTTATATTTTGAACCCACATAAACTATATTTTATATTACCCGCCTTTGACAACCAGCTAATTCACCAGGATTATAACTAGATAAAATTTTCAAATATTTAGAATGGTTTCATTTCTTAATAGCTTCTTTAGAAAAATATTTTTCAGTCGTATAATTTAAACTACGATTTTAAAAAACCTTACGCTGTTCCGCTCGTTGTACTATGCACTTATCTAAATTTTTTTTTCTTCTCAACTACGTTAAAATTTGAATTTTAAATGAAAGATGATTAAATTTTAATTAAAACAAAATCTTTTTTTACTGAAACCAAATATATGTTTTCCCCCGTAAATATCATTACAGAAACGTGCAACATTGGAGATTTATTTGCATTATAAAATATTTTTTACATAAATTATGCAATGCCACAAAGAATTTTTCTACAAAAAAAATCTCTTTTTATTTTATTTTCTACAAAAAAGTCAGCTTTTTTATTTTATTTTCAAAAGAATTTAGATGACATAAATAATGATATTTCGTTTGGTTTCAACCAATAAATTTACATCGTAAAAAGTTATGAATTTTAAATTTTATACAGTCTTTTGTTCCTAAGAAATCACATTCAGTGAGATATTCTTGACATTTTAACTTTTAAATGAAACGGAAGGTTTCTATTTTTTGTAGTCAAATTTGACGACTTATGAAGTTTCAAAATCCCAATTTTAGTACAATTAACAATTACGAAACAGACCTTCCTTTTTATTTAAACTGTTAGAGCTCAAAGAATGATTTGCTGAATATCACTAGCTGAACCGAAGGTCTCTATAAAATATAAAATCCGTTATTTCATCAGAAATGTAGCGACCAAATTCTATAGAATTATTAAATTAACTATAGAGATAGTTTAAAAGTTCACATAAATCTTTTTTCTCCACTTATATTTCTAAAAATTATCATATTTTAATTTTGAATCTTACCGGTACGTGCTGAAACTTATACTTTTTTAGATTTTATTTGCAATAATAGTAAATCTAAACTTTAAATTTAAACGTAATTAAACGTTTAATCAAAGTGTTGACATCACGCTGACAAAAACTAATTTTTACTCTGTAAGCGTAAAGTAAGATTTTTTTTAATTTGTGAGAAATAATTTTTTTAAAAAATGAATAAAAATAGCAGAAAATTTATGTGCTAAAATTTAGGTATTATTGGAAAGATAATGCTTGAATTTTTGAGCTGACGTAAAAATTATTTTTGCATTATAATATTTTTAGAAATTATCCCACGAGAACTTTAGAATTTCACTTAGTTTTTCAGTTACTAAAATTTAAAATATTGTTCCCATTTGGTAAGCGGACTTTACATACAAGTTGATAGCTCTGTGTCAAACAGTTTGACGAGTAGAACACTGACCATACAAACACAAACACATATTCATCTTTATTTTAAGCAAAGATAAGCTTAACACTACTTTTTTCCTTACATATTTTGCATAAACCTTTATGTCATGTTTCATTTTAATTTAAACAAATTCTTTGAGATATTTTTTATAATTTCTTACTTTCTTACTTAATGCGATTTTGTATACATTTCAACGGTTGTATGATCCATTAAAATTCTGTTCCTTATTTTTATTATTGAAATTGAATCACTTTATATTATGAAAATTAGATGTTTCAAAACTTTTTGGATATCTTGATTTAAATTATAAGAATAATACGCACCTGAAATTTTTCGAAATGAATAAAAGAATAATTCCTTGTCTAAAGATTCTTTCTTCCTAATATTTCAAAATAAATAATTTCGCTGACTCATTTGAATTAATAACAGCGTTTCGTTGAAAGTGTTGATATTTTTATGCTTACCATATGCGCCTTCAATTAGTTGATTTCCGCCAGAAACGGGCTCGTAGTAAGAGTAGAAAGCAAGGAAACCAGCCTTGAGGCATTAAGAAACCAGAAATGATTATTCCGCCGGATAATTCATGAACTTGAGATTTAATGATCGCCATTCAATGATTCGTGACTGTATAGATCAAGCAAATTTTCAGAAACTAGTTATTTATTGGAACATGTAGATTTAAAAAAGAAAATGAAGAAAATAAAAACGAAATACTAACCTTAATATAAAAAAAATTCTCAATGTTATATTCTGGTATTTAATTTCATATTCAACTACATTCTTCTTTTTGTTAAAGTACGCGTGAAAGGTCATATTACTTTAATGCAACTAAAATAGAAATTTGATTAGATTAAACTAAATAATGGATTCTAATTTTAGTTACTATTGGTTTAAATGAAATTTATGAATACTGAGACATCTACTTCATCTCGAAATTCTGATCAAAGCTACAAAATACACTAAATTTGCAGATGGATTATTTAGACATTCTTTTATCTATACCTAATGCGATATTATATCGCCCAAAGATCCGTCTCACCTGGGAACAGATTATTACATATTCTTTTTTCTTTTTTTTTCATGAACAACATTTTTATCTATGAATAAAGATTCTTTAAATAATTTGTTTCATAAACGAACTATGATCAATATCTAGAATCAACTAAATGATAGTTCGATTTATCACATAATTCTGTTTTTACTAAATAAATTGACTATGTAACTATAAAAAATTGATTAGTATGAACGCGCTATTGTTTTATTAGCAGCAAAAGCAAGTGACTTCTTCTGAAGAGAAAATTAAAATCATTTGAAAAACTAGCTCCAAAATCGTCATTATGAATTATGCAGGAAAAATTGTGCCAGATATTCATCATCTGCCGAATGTTTACATTACTATAATTGAATCTGAGCGTTGGAGTTCTCTCATTAATTGAATATCAAATCTATGTCATAGGCAAATCGAAAATTCTGATCTTTTGTGAAGAGCTTAGTTGTTTAAAAATGAGTCTTTAAGAGTGACGACGCTCTTCATAATAAATCAGGCTTTTCAATTAACCTACTATGTAGAGAGGGTTGGAAATAAATGTTAATTGATTGAAACTTGGAGTGAAAACATTTATCTAGCATTAAAAATAAGCATTATTGCAAAGCAAGCAAATTCAATCATTTGCGAAAATCAGTCTTGAAAAGGAATTATAATATTTATTTAGTATAAACGAAAACTTCAATTTATGTAAAATGCATCTTGAGGAAAGAGTTTCACTATATCCGTTCATTGGCCTCGTTTGAAATCTGTTGCTCGATATGCTTTCATAGAACTCGATCAAAGCTGGAGGGGGGCTTACTATTCTGTATACTTCATGCATTTGTTTATAACGAGACTTCATTGTATTTTAGTATGAGTTTTCAGTTCCGATGATTTGATCATACATCAGTATTTTTACAATGCTATTTATTAATTAATAATAATATTGTTATTTGCCTATGCATTAGAAATATTGTTTTAAAAAATTTCTTTTTAATGAAAAGTAATCGTTTTGATTATGTAAAATGGAAATTTATGGCATACATTTTATACTTTGGATGACCGAAAAGAGGATTTAATCACAATTCAATCTATTTCATTAATTTTTTGAAAAGTATTTATATAATTCACTGAACAGTATCTAGAACTTGTATTTGCTGCTTTTCCAACAGCTAATGACCTATAAATCCTTTCCAGTTCGCTACCAGGAAGCGATGTAGTTATTTAAAATTTAGTGATGGTTATTTGATGAAGTCTGCAATTGGTTATATTCACAGATAACCATGGTCAAGAACACGCACTTCTTCACTTACAAGAAGGGAAAAAACTCGATCAAAAATATTAATTGTTTAAATTGAAATAAAATTATATTATTTAGTTTCACATTCAAACTATTTCCACTAGAAATGCTCCTTAATATGAAATATGATCTGATATAATATTTAACGTGACCACATATATTAAATTTGTACGCTTCTGTTTGTGTTTGGCTTATTCAAGCTCTGTAGGAAAACTATCCACTCTACTCTAAGCGTGAGCTGAAGCAAGACAACCATCCCCAACTTGATTACCGGTGTGAGTCAGGTTCTCAGCAATGAGTAGTAATCACATTGCGCTTGGCTACGTCATAACTGTCCGAGGGCTTTCACTTTCCACGATGGATATTGATGCACGCGTTGCAGTTTCAGCGCTTGGATTGCGCAATCCACATTTCGGAAATCTGGAGCAAGTGGGAATTCTTTTTTGGATGGGTATCTTATTCCAAGAATTACAGGACCGAAAATTGCTCAGATAGCTCAAAGAGGACCTAAGGGGATTCCTGTCTTACGTTATATATCTGAATCGCAAGTTTTCAGGGAGATGCCCATAGAGCATAATTCCTGAAATCCAGGGGTTGCATAGTATCAAGAAAATTTTTTCGTAACGTAATATGTTTTTTGATTAACAGGAAATACGCTTCATTACACCGTGTATCAGGAGGAGGGTGATCAAACTTTTAAAATCCGGCAGAGAAAACGAGAGTCCTTAGACTGACTAAGGACAGAGCGTAAACATTGAAGGAATTCCTAACAATTTTTTTAAAAAAAGGCTTTAGCAAGCTAACAAATAAAAATCATTATACTTGGCCCTGCTTTTACAATTTTACATTAAATTGACTAATCCAAATTAATGATATTAAAATAGATGAGGCCATATTTTATGTTCAGTAAAAACTGAAAAGAATTTTTCAGCAGTAAACATAACAAGTACTATTTTTCTTAATGTCAACTATTAACTGTTAAGTAAATAATGGTGCAGTTAATTTGTATTCGTTACATTCTAATACAGTGACATTTCAGGACTGAGTCTATTTATAATATTTGATGAAATAGAAGGATAAAAATTTTAAATTTCATGTAAATAAATCATAAAAAAGAAATAGGAGAAAATCCAATAAAAGTCACCGTTGAAATCCGTAAAAGTCAAAAGTTAACAGTTAATTTGTAAAAAAGTTAATAACAAATTCTATGTACTTAGTTCTAAACACATTACATGAAATTTTGAAATCACAATGAATATTGGGAACTAGTAATTTTGAAAATATTTCGGGCATTTTTTTTTCTAAATCCAAAATTGTTTGTTTTCTAACTTAAGAATCCATTCGTTTATTGCTTATAGTTCCTCGCAGTTTTATGATAGTCTTATTTTATAATTTAATACTATATGAAACATTTTATGATTCAATTTTTTTAAATTTTCCCTCTTTTTTGAATGTTTTCTTAGAAGAATTAAATTCATAAATAAACAAATGAAAGCAATATTAAGTGATTACTTCATAAGACAAAGCATTTTTTGAAATTGTTTATTCATTGCCTTATTTCAATTCCTATTAGTCTTTCACAGATAAAAAAAAGCAATAAGTAATGATTGAATATAGAAATATATAACATATTTTAGTTAAAGTATGGGGTACATTTGACAACACGAATGTTGCCTTAATAATTCTACATCCGGCTGAAGCAGATGTTGTTTGTGAGAACATTCGAAATCGAAAGCACGTGAATGAAAACGAGATACTAGTCATGCATTATTTGCCCCGCGACGGCAACAGCTAAAAAAACAATGCATGTCATTTGGTTGTCGGGTCCAAAGACAGTTCCATGCTTATCAGTTATCATCGTAACCGATAGCACTTTTCAATGGGGTGAAAAAAACGGGTACATATTGCACTCGAATGTGTGTCTAGGTCAAGGTAGTTTGAAAACTTCGTTAGTGGATTAGCAGTGAGGATTTGAGTACCAATTGTTGCTACAAAATAACTTTATTGTGCTGTCAACATTTCTACAGTTCGTCGACTTTCATTAAACTAAAGGGAAACTGATGCAATTTCCTTTATTGCGCGTCATAATCCATCAACAAAGCCATTCTAATTATGCTACACATTGAGTTATTTTGTTGAGGTGTATATTCGAAAATATTATACCGTTATACCAAGATAAGTTCAATCAAGTAAAAATCTCCCTTTTATATATATATATATATATTGCCAAAAAATGTATATATAAAAAAGCTAATGAAATCGAGCGTATTACTAATTGTTCTATGGAAATAGTTAAATATTAAAAAAAAAGATCACACGAATTTTAGAATATTTCATTTACTGAGCATTTTCACAGCTATACTGAATCAAACTCTTCGTTTAGCTAATTAATGGATCTACAAAATATTATTAGAAGTTTTTCTGAAGATATTTCGTCTTGTCACCAAAAACGACTTAGAATAAATTAGATATAAAATAAATCAAGAAATAGGGTTCAAACAAAAAGTTCCATCAAGTACAAAAATAGGCTTAACCTCTATCAGATAAGTAATTGTGCTTAATGTATAGTTCTAATCACATCAAAATCTGCCAATTATCCAAGAATTCTCTAAAAGTTGGCAATCCTAGGTGTATGTCGGAAATGTTAATAAACGGCTTTTAAAGTTGCAATTGAAAATGGTAACGATTATATTTGGTAAAAATCGTTCAAAAATGTTTCAGTTTTGGCGTTAATATATTAATTTTTGATAAGCCGTAATTACTATAACTTTCTTTAAGAAATGGATACTCATATCTTCCAAAACAATTATCTTAAAAAAGTGTTTTTTTTAATCTTATAACTAATATATATATAAATAAATCTTTTTTTAACACATAAAATTACATTTTTTAATATAACTTTAATAATATTTTTAGTTCAATTTGATACACGCTCAGAAACAATGTTTTTACGGGATTCAAATTCTCGATTAAAGCATTCAAGCGCTATTCCCAATCATACAATCCGCAGTAAGATTTTCCTTTCCACTTTTATTTCCCTATGTGTGCTCTTTACGTATTGCTGCTTTATACTTTTTATATTATGTAATTGAATGATTAAAGTAAGTAAAATTAAAGTAAAGTAAATTTGAGAACGATTGAATGATTCAAAAGTTCAATACTTGGAATCATCCTAAAAAATAATTGTAATAGAGTTATGCAAGCAGATTACACCAAATTTATCCTTTCAACAAGATATTATTAAAAGCAGTACTGTAAAAAATCTTTCAATCGAATCTTTAAGAGTAACTTTAACAAATACTAATCAATTTTCAGAAAACATATTTTCTTTCAAACAAAAATATAAAAGATTATTTTTAATATCCTTATTTTTTAAATAAAATGGAATATTATTATTTTTTAAATTTCAAAGAATTTAAGTAATTTTTAAATATTTTCGTCTTGAGGAAAAATCCATTATAATGCAATCCATCATTGATACAGCTTATCCTTATTTTATTAGTATATCAAAATCCTTCATTTTGTACAATCATTACAAGCAAAGCTATCGATTTATTCTAAAAAATATTGTCCTTATAATATTTTATGCGCATATTTCATTCAACTGTCGTCATTGTATTTTTTTTAATGAATTCGCATATTTCCCAATTTTTGCACACAGCTGTTATGGATGTTCTGATGTCAGCCACCTTCTCTTTGCGTGTTATTTGTTATACTGGTCAATTTAGAAGAAGATAAACGATTTGGCTAGTTTCAAAAATAGTTCAAAAGGTTATTACCTACTGCGTATAATGGATGCTTTCGACAATTATCATTATTGAATCCTATATCCTTTATTCTCAATAAACAGCCTTGAAAGTCTTCCCCTTTGACCCATGTCTACATCTATTAACATATGTACTATATATTTCACGCATTTTTATCTGTTAGACTTCCTTATTAAAGACATTTTTTTTATTCGAAGCCTAGCTTGTTGTCGCATTTCTCAAAGACAAATTCCAAGATACTTGGGTACGGGCATTTTTGTAATTTATGGAATTATTTCAGTGTTTATTGTCTTTCCAATTTACTACATTAAGCATTTTTATTAGGCGTCTGAATATCAATTCGAAATATACATTCTTTGAAAATAACAATCATGGTGACTTCTGAGTTTCATTAATGGATATTTATTAGTCGTTTCCAGATTTTCTATCATCCGATGATAGCATTTCTTTGTCACACTTAGTCTCCTAGATTTGACTTTCGCTTTCAACTTCATTACATTATCAATAGACAAAATTCAATAAATAGATATCTCTGTGCAATTCTTTACAACTGAAATTTCTGAAACGAACTTATCTTTAAATGTGAACTTCTTTAGTTCCAGATATCTGGTGTTCAGAGTACATTATTTTATTCTAAACCAGAAACTTTGTTTCATGTATTAATTTCAATTTATGAAATTTGTCAGGACATACTTTTTAAAGTTACACATTCAAGTGAAAATTCGCATAACCATTCATCGTGTCAAAATTTTCGCAAGAAGCTAATATAAGTTTTCACTTGAATAAAACTTGGATATTAAAGAAAAGAAATTAATTAAGTAATTAGGTTTATATTATATGTTCTGCTGATTATTTCTTTACCTGTTAAATAAAATGTTCTTATTCCGTTAAAAAAAATCTCTATATTAAGAGTCGAATGATGGCTTGTCTTAATTTTTTTTATGTATTTACAATTTTAATTATTTATAAAGAGCTTTATTAATCAGAATGATGCAGTTTGTTAAAGAAGAACATAACTAAGTAGATTTATGTACTTATTTTTTACTCGTGTATATAAAGAAAAGAAATTTAATATTTAGATGAAGCAAAGATTTTATAAATGCTAGTTTTGAAAACATGCATCAAGATACAAGAAATTTTAATATTTTAAGAAATTGCAGTTTATATTTTTTCTTATCAATGGGGGAAAAAACTTTTTAAAGAATTATTTGTTTCCTTTCATGCATGTATGCTTTTTATTAAAAAATTAAGGAACAATACTTAGCAAAGACTTTGCTATATTTATTAACATCTTTTAAATACATTGATTTTTAATGTACGAGGGAAAAAAACCATACAATTTTCTCTCTATAGAGATCCGTTATAAATAGACAAGACAACGTGGTCCTTGCTTTTTCTCTCGACAAGGACGAGGCGCTGCCGCGTGAATTAATTCATGTTTTATGTCTCGAGGCCACTGTGAAATATCTTTTATAAAAGTTCATCAACCTCTAAGTTTGTAAAAAACAACCGACCACTTTCACCCATTGATTATCCAATCCCGATCAAAAAAGGCCACGCTGTCGTATTTCAACAGCCTGCTGCAGCTCTTCAGAACTTGAAAGGTTCGTCAACATTCTATTAGCAGATACAATCCCGATGAAAGACACTGAAGTTGGAAAAGTTATCAATGAGTTCAAAAATGGGAAGCTGAGATGCTTTGTTTACATAGGAGAGATAGCATCGAAATGTCCTTCAAAATAATAGACGAAGAAATCGTGCTTACGACTTCCCACACTTGAAAAATATTGCCTTCCGTGGCGTGCGAAATTCCTCTTCCAAGACAATCTGATTACACGTGCCCGCCTATGGAGAGTGCGCGTGCGCACTGCTTAGCATATCGATATTCTGCTATGCTAAGAACCGTCATCATCTCACCCCATAAATTGCAAGACTGCGACAATTATAATCGTTTTTTGAGTTAATTGTAGAGAGAAGACAGATTTCTCTCTTAGCAAATAGGGAGTTAAGGAGAGAGAAATAACTTTGCATCAAAACGCTGACATGAAAAGATAAAAAAAAATGAATGTTGCAAAAAAGAATGCGACTCTTTTCGTCCGATCAATATGAGATTAAAAATTCCGATAAGCTTGCCGAAGTAATTTTGAAATCAAAAATTACACATTCCCTTGCGAAGATATAGAAGTTCGAAATTCTTCTGAAATGGCTCGCAATATTCCAAATATAGGAGGAAAAATTTAAAAATAATTATGTTGAACCTATTATGAAAGCTGATATGACCTTTTTCTTCGCTACGTTCGTGAAAAGCAGCATAAAAAAAACTGAAAGATATTGATCATTCAACTTTCATCGAAAATTCTACGAATCTAGTATCTTGAATATACAAAAAGTTGAAAACGCATCTGTATTATGTTACAAATAGTTCAATTACAATCTTTGTTGCTTCATATAAAAAATTCCTTTTTAAAGAAAAAAAAATCGAAGAAAATCTCATAAAATATTTCACAAAACCCATTTAATCGCTTTTTTTTTCATGTCACATTGTCTATAGCAATTAAGTAATTTTTCTAAAACCTATTTATTTTTTGAAAAAATGCAAGAGCTATCAAAGTAATGAAAGAGTTATTAAAAACAATAACCCCTGAAATTGCTCATCAGATTTGAAGCATTACATGTTCACCTGAATACACAGGTGAGATTCGTATATCCATTAAAACAGTTAGTTGACTTCATAATGTTTCGTAACATTCGGGAAAGTTAAAATTCTCATTAAAAAAAGCATAATATTGATTATGATATCAACATCATTATTTTTTATTTAAAATGTACTGCAATATTCCATTTAATCTTGACTTATTTTATCAATTTACATAGATATGCACAAACTTTTATCAGAACAAATGGATTTTCTCTTGGCATTACCGTTAACAGTAACGGTAATAATGTCAACCTTATGGCAATTATCCGACTGAAACAAATCGTGTTTTAATACTCATTGACTCATATTAGATAAGAAACGAATAGACATTTTTTGGGTTTTTTTTAAAGGGATATCTTGAAGTGAACCCAGTTTTCATTATTTTATAACGAGCGTAAATCTAAATGTTTCAACATAAATTCTGGAAATCCTCTATATGTGCAATCTTAAAATAATTTTTTTATCTTCTGTCTCCCAGCAAAAATGGTGCGATGCAATTTTATAAAAAATATTTTTTTAAATATGCATATTTAATATTTCTTTAAATCAAACGCAATTTCGATTGTATATTTTCCTGTTTTTATTTTATTTTGTGTTTGTTAATTCAATTTTGATAATGTTAGCAGAGCCTGACTAAGGCAGGGGCATAAGGGGCAGTTGCCCCGGGCCCCACAATATAGGGGCCCCCTCAAATCGAAAAAGAAAGCTTGTTTTATGTTTCCTTCTTTGATTAACATTTTTTAACATTAATTTTAAAAGAAAAAAAAAGACAGAGGGAGCCCCAAAGAAGTTTCTGCCCAATGCCCGAGTTAGACTAAGTTGGGCCCTGAATGTTAGATGTTTAATGGTAATTTCCTAGCGTCGTTTGGTAGATAATGAAATTAGAATACTGAAGAAACTTCGTATGTTTTATTTTCGATCTGATATCGATATTTGTATTAAAGAAATATTCTAAATCGATATCGATATTTGTATCTGATCCTAAATCGATCTTTTATTTTGTTAGAGATATTCTAAAAAAAAGGTTTGTTAATTTAAAAGAAAAATATTACTCTTACTTTCAAAAAATTAATATCATTTAATATTAAACTATAATTACATTGTAGGCGATTTACTATAGATAATGCATTTCCTTTTTCATTTTAACTCTCGATTTTTGATGATAAAACTGACAAAGCCTTTTCCCGTTTAACTTAAGAGCAATAAAAATAAGCAAAATAAATCAATATATAAATAAAATAAAATAAATAATTTTAAAAAAATCGCCATATATCAATGAAAAGAATTAAGAGATTTGAAATAATAACTGTATTCTAAATATAAGAGAAAATGAAGAAAAATTACATCAACCGCTTATCAGTATAAAAAGATATTAAATTTATCTCAAACTGTCAAAAAAATCACGCTTCGGTGGTACTTATGAGATTGACAGACTTATGATAATTTTCTTTGCGCCGTTTGGCGGATAATGAAATCAAAATACTGAAGAAACATCGTACGTTTAATTATCTGATCTGATATCAACCTTTTATTTTGTTAGAAACTTTCTAAACACATTAATTATTTCCACGTGGAAAACAGTAGAAATTGCGAAATTCTTTCCACGCTTGTGCACGAGAAAAAAAAAAGCTTGAAGCCACGTGTTTCCATCATTGAAAAGTACAGAGTGAGCACAATGTTCTTATGTTTTATTATTGAATACATTTATAACCATGCTTAGTAGGAGCTATAGACATCTACTCCGACTTTCCTTAAACCGAACATATAAATCTAATGCATTTATAACCATGCTTACTAGGAGCTATAGACATCTACTCCGACTTTCCTTGAACCGAATATATAAATCTAATGCATTTATAATCATGCTTAGTAGGAGCTATAGACATCTACTCCGACTTTCCTTAAACCGTACAAATAATTCTAAATGACTGGACACCACGCCAAATTTGGCTTAATATCTAACCAACTCTACATTTTGTAACTGGATCAGTTATAAGTTTTTTCTTTTCTTTTTTGCCATTATTAACCGGACTATATTTTTGTTTCAGCTTCTAATTACATAATAAAACTTAATTCACATCATTAAAAAGGTGACGGGGAAAACCCCCCATGTTATTAACATTTTTC
Source organism: Argiope argentata (assembly GCA_026289955.1). NCBI lineage: Eukaryota > Metazoa > Arthropoda > Arachnida > Araneae > Araneidae > Argiope > Argiope argentata. The sequence goes on along the minus strand of JAOUZG010044158.1, from coordinate 2,171,633 downwards.
TCTTCTGTCTCCTTCATTTGAGACAGAAGCTCAGAATGTTGAAGGAAATTATTAGAAATTTTCACTGTGCAACTAAAAAGATTTTTTTTGCCTTGACGGCTGCTATCGACAGATTTTTGGCGTGAAAATTTAAAACCAGAATTACAATTTGAGCAAAATATGGAATTATAATTCTTTCTCTCAGTTGCTATCACGCTAAACTCAGCTTTAATTTTTATTTCGTTGAAAATTGACAAAAGTAGGTTGGAAAATGTACAATATTGGAGTGATTTGTGTCTCCTGATGGAAAAGTTTTGTTTATTGTTGTTTTTATCATTTTTATGCTTATAAAACTAAATCCAAAATGTAACTACATCGGTGTGCAATCAATTTTTACATGTTAATCCCAATCATCTTGAAGAAAATTCGAATAATATGAGAAAAAAATTTAAAGGCACTGTTGAGTTGTCAAAATTACAAGAATATATTAAATTGGAAGAATTGGAATGTAGGGAATCTTCTAATTTAATCCTTAACGAAACTGGTTCAGGATTTTTCCATTTTGCTGAGAGATCCTGCGAGAGCAAATCTAGTTCATAAAGATGAATTGTTGTCTGTTCCTATTTTATGCTTTCCCGCACCGTCCATCCGATTGCGATAAGACGTTGACAACTTATTGCTTTGAATATTCAAAATACATGTTTTTCGCATGGCTAGTTGTGTATGTTGGATGCTTAAAAAAACCAAGAAATTTATTGTTTTTACTGACGACAGAAAGACAAAAAAAAAATGAAATCTGCTAAGCATATTTTAATGTATCGTGTCGGAACATCATTTCTTGAACGGTCAAGCACCACGTACTCGTGCAAGTTAAATTATATTTTTATTCATTTAAATTGTTTCACTTTAGTATTGCAAACGATTAAAAAAACTTTGTCTCGCATTTATTGTTTAAAAAAATATCACATTTCCTATTTCATTTCATATAATCAAGTGCTCAGAATGACATTTTTCTAGGTTTCATTTGCGGTAGTCATTAACTTATTTTTTTAAAACAGAGTTTTTGTAAATGCAATGGCAACGCTTATTAAAAGCTAATTTTTTGAGATGCTCGTGCAGATAATAAGATTTTTATTTTTTGCCTTTTTTTGTTGACGCCAAAAACCTCATCTCAGAAACGAACATCACGTTCTGATATGATAAAAAATATATTGTCTACCCCGAAACATAATTGAATTATAAAGTCAAAAAATTAGAATATGTATATTTCTCCTTTATATATCATTCAATTTCAATGAATGTATTCAGTGTCGACAAGAAAATAAATATTATACTTAATTAAACGAGGTATCATATTTCAAATGATAGTTCCAAAATTATTTCTTCTAATGCGCTGTGTATCGATCAGCTAGTAACGGTATAAAAAATGATGCAAATATTGATAGGTTCGATATTGGCTAAGAATGCTATTGTTGCTTTTGAGAAAAAAAAAAAAAAAAAAGCACTAGTCTCATAGATGTAATAAGCAGAAAAAGACAAAAATGCAAGCGCTAAAAGCGGTTTCATGCATAATTTATAGCAAATACTCACCTAATGAAATCATTGAGTTGATCATGAGGATATGAGAAAACACGTGATTGTGGGGGAAATCTTGGCTTTTTAGAACCAGACAGAAAACAAAACTACCACGTAGTATATGGCTAGAGTCTCGGGGGGGGGGGGGAGTGAAAGGAATGAAAAAAGGAATATTCATTCACTTGCACTTTCATTCATGAGTTTGGGATTCCGCAGGTCAGAGGTCAGGGCGGGAAAATGACCGACGTCAGTCATCGGCATATCTTGAAAGATTTTTTACTAGGAGGGGCATCTTTTGGAATTTACAACAATGGGGAGACCGGCGACAGGAAACGGGGTAAGTTAGAGGGGTTACAATCTTTTCAAAGGGGTTTGAAGCCGGTTGAATGAAAGTGAAAGCTCTGCAGATGGAACCCCAGAATGGGAAATTCAGCCACTCAGTAATAATTTTTCTATAGCTGTTAGAAAATTAAAGTTCCTACAATAACCAAATCAGAAAAAATAATAATTGTCTACAATAAAACTGTATTTCTGTAATAAAGGACTAGCTGAATTTAGAAGTATTAAGAGTCTTTCAGTTTAAAAGAATAGAAATAAAATTCCTATTATATGCCAAATAAAAATATAATTAAGAAAAACTGAAAGTAATTTTGCTCAATAGATTTTTTTTTCATTTATTTATCTTGTATTTATTAATTTATTTAAGATTTTGAATTACCACCAAAAGTGCGCATGTATATTCGTTTTTTTTTATGTAATTGTCTATTATTTCTCAATCAGTTGAGGAAAAAAAGTTTCTTTTAATTAGAAATTCATTATTAATTTTTAAAAAAACTATGGAAATGTGAATTGGAAGAGTTAAACTGATGTTCTTATTCCAACAAAGAACTTATGCTCTGTTAGAAGAATTAAATGAGTTAAAACAAGCAATATAAACAGAAAATGTAATTCAATTCCTACTTAAGTCAACAAAGAAAATTTATCTTTTAGTTACTTTTTATTAAATAATTACAATTAACATAAATAATTTATCAAAAAATTATCTTCATAAGAATTGAAGTCACATTCTTCACCTTCACGTGAAAAATACTGAAATCCTTTCATTTTGCTGATTGAGCTACTGCCTTTTAATTTCAATTTTCATTACTAACTAAAACTCTATTTAAAGTATTAAAAATTAAAGAATGAGTTAATATTTTTAAAAAACTGTATTAGCATCAAGTGTCATCCACTACAAGTTTTAAAAAAATTTATGTGAATTTGAGTGGACGAATAAAAAGTATTTGATCAATGTTTGGAAATGT
>JAOUZG010044158.1:2131074-2162948 GCA_026289955.1 Argiope argentata | reverse complement strand
TTTTTTTTAGTTGCTTCTTTAGCGTAAAAGTCCGCTCTCTCATTGCCCTCGATCACTATATGTGCTTTTATCCAAATCAAATTAATATTGAGTTTAGATTAAACTATTAACTTTTTAAATTCATGTATGAAATTTTTATCTACGTTGGGAATTTGTAGGGCTGATCTTGAATCTGAGAAATTCACTAAGGCATTTCCCCCCCCCCCAAGCTGAAAGGATAAACAAACTTAAGCCTAAACCCAAGAAACAAGGACGCAAAGGGAACTTTTCGTCGACAACCCCCACCGTTCAGCTTCTCTCAATGCATAGCCCCCCTTTTTTTAAGTTCAGTTTTTATGGTTGTACTAATGGCACAATTTTTCCATAAATTTAAGAATGAATAATTTTTATATATATATTTAAAATTTAATTAAATAATTTAGTTTGTTGACTTTTCAAAATTATGAGGACAAAAACCTTTTGTGAAATCATAATCGTTTTGTCAATTAATTTTTGTAGCACATTTTTGTGAATTTTTGTGAATCATAATCATAATCTTTCTGATCAAAGGGAGGATGCGTACCACACAGGATTCGATAGTTAAATAGGCAAAATAAACAATTTGTTAGGTTCTAAGTACTTCAGGAAATCCGAGCATTCGGAATTTGTCGTAGTAATTTGAAAGTTATTTCTTTCAATGCTTTCATTTAATTATACAGGATGTTTCAGTGAACCATTTCAGAACTTCTAAGAGGGGTAGGGTACATCCTAGTACATCCTAACGAACCAATATCATATACCCATGGGCAGTCAGAAATGCTTTTCTGACACGGTAGATGACGTTGTGTGGAAAATCCGAGCTTTTGTGCAGGGAATCTTCATATCGCACAAGAAAGGCAAGTTAGTAGGATGGATGATTACACGATCGCAGAGTTATCCGATATGCATTTGGTGTACAGGGCTGCAAATTGTAGTGGGGCAACCGCACAGCGTTTGTACGCGGAACGACGAGGCGTATTCCCAGATATAATTCCTTTGCAAGACTGCACAAGAGGTTAGATGAGACAGTTTCATTAGAAAGAGCTCTCAGGGACAGGGTAAGAACAACACGGACTGCACTCGCCGATCAGAATGTGCTCCAGCATGTACAATGGAATCCAAGAACGAGTACACGAAGTGTGGCAAATGCAGTCGAGGTTTCCCATTGCAGCGTCTGGAGGATTATACGAGCAGAAAACAGGCATCCATTTCCCATGCAGCGTATCCAGACACAGAAATCGGAGGATTATGCACCTCGTATTGCTTTCGCACAGTGGTACCTGGGAAAATGTGCTAGAAATCCCCTTTTTCCTTCTGAAGTGTTATTTTCCGATGAGGCATCATTTACAAGGGAAGGAATTTTCAACACGCATAGCGACCATATTTGGGCGTTCGAGAACCCGCATGTAATACGACGTTGTGCAACACATCATCGATTTTCGGTCAATGTATGGGCCAGTATTGTGGGAGATCACCTCATCGGACCTTTCCTGTTATCGGGTCGTCTAACCGGACCTACGTACTTGCTCTTTATGCAGCAAGTATTGCCACAACTTTTGAGAGATGGAAGATTTCTGCACCGACGCAACATGCAGTGTGGTTCCAACACGATGAAGCAACTGCCCATTATAACGAAGATGCTCGTAACTACCTGGATGTCACATTTGGTCACATTGGTTGGTTTGGATGTTACATTTGGTGGATCGGATGTGGGGGACTCGTGCGTTGGCCTGCTCGATCACCCGACTTATCATGTTTTGATTTTTATTTCTGGGGTCATATGAAATTACTTTTTTATGACACTCCTGTTAACACTGCTGAGGAGCTCGTTGCAAGAATCGCAGTAACTGGCGGAGAGATTCGAGTTATGCCTGGAGTATTCCAAAATATTCGGATGTCCATGCATCAGAGATATGAGGCGTACATCGTAGCCCGTGGAAGAAACTTCGAACACTTACTTTAATCCATGTACCTTTTGCTTCTTTTCATGTATTATTACAACGATATCTCATTAACGATATCTTTTCTTTATGGTGCTTCTGTGTACAACATCGTTTCAGGAAAGTATTTCTGATCCCACATTGTTCTATGATTTGGAGTTGTCAGGATGTACCCTACCCCTCTTAGAAGTTCTGAAACGGTTCACTGAAACACCCTGTATAGGTCATACAATGAAATTCATTTCAATTAAATATCAAGTAACTTTTAAATTAATTTTAGAATGTCATCTCTATCTTTATAAGTAATAATATTAATGCATGTATATGGAACTCTCTCTCTCTCTCTCTCTTTCCCTGAGTGTGTGTGTATGTATGAGAGCTCTACAGATCGAACCATTTGTCGTATGGTTACCAAATTGGGCACATTTATACATTGAAGGGTAGAAATATGCCCTTAGGACTAGTTTTTTAAAAATGATTTTGAATTTAGCCGTTTCTTTACGATAACATCTGAAAATATATTGCACAGAATTAGTATTTTCATCATTTCAAAAGTAAAAGAAATTATCATTTTTTTTAATTTTGCATTTTAATACTCGGTAATTTTTTTCTAAATTTTGACAGTTTTTAATTAATTTTTTTTGCCTATTTTCTGAAAAAAAAATTAAAATATTACACGGACACTCAAATCGTTTTCATTGTTTCATAAAATATTTAATCGAGTGATTTTCTTCCAGTGTTAAATAATTAAAGAAACATTTTGTTTAGTATCTGTGCACTTTTCAAGATGGAAAGAAAAGGATGAATTCATTAATTTAAAAGATACATGAACAGCATATTTACATTTTTAATAGCTCTATGCTTTCATAGGAACGGTCTCCATTTGAAAGGCTCATGTGCACAAGGAATAAGGTATCTGTAAGAAACTTAAAGTAACACAGGTTTAATGATGGACAATTTGGCGAAATTATATACTGAAAGTTATATTTAAACGATTTAAATGAAAAGAAATTTAACCAATACTTTTGGGAAACTCTCGGGTAGCCAAAGGATGAAGAAACAAAAAGAATATAAAATTTTATTGCTCATATTTTTGGAAATGTTTAGGAGATCGGTAATGATAATAAAAATGCACTATAATATGTAAGAGCAACAGCGTAAAAACCAAACGTGTGATGAGCATAAAAGTGGAAATATGCTTTACATTAAATCGTTCAAACAACGAATGGACAGTTGTTAAAATTAAGACATTTTCTCCTCTGAGATATTTTTTTAAATTTTAAACTAATTACACTTTTGAAGCAATATTCATTTTAAATTTCAGAATTCATGATATTAACTAACTTTTCACATAAAATTACGATTTTTTTAATTTTCTTTATTAATATACAAGTGAAGACCAAACGTGGTAAGCGATATAAATAGAACAAATAAAGAAATAATATTGATATATCTACAATTAGGGAGAATTTGTAATTATAATTATTATTGTTATGATTCAATATTTTCGCATTTGGCATTTGCAATATTTGCCATTTTTAATTTTAATAATAATCTACTAATTTTGGGGGGTGGAAAAATTTTGCATTTTCTTTTTAGAAGAAGGCTAATTTCAATCTCGAAAAAATAAATTACATAATTAAATAAATAAAAATTACTACACTTTAATATTTTTCTTTAACCACTTAACTGTTTTATTTTCTTTACTAATAAGATGTCACCTTATATTTTAGGAATATTTTCTTATTTTGTTTTCAAATTAATACATGGCTTATCTATGTATTTGAAGTAATTTTCAAGTTGAATTATAATCCCTATAAAGGGTTTATTTTTAGCTTACAGCTATCAAAATTCAATAAATCGATGCACGTACGGCATACGGGCAAACCTGTTAAGGGGTTAAAGTGTCAAACAACGTTTTCACTGTTTTTTAAAACTCCATCAAAAGCTTCTTTTAAGGTATTATCTAAATCTTGCATTAAGTGCTTCCAGAATCAAATTTAATTCTAAAATTCAAATATTTAAAGACCATTAATAATTCAATTATAACTTAATGACTATTATCATTTAATAAAATAAAAATTGGTGTTGTTTAATTTATTATTTTCTGATATAACTCGTACAATAAGTAACAAATTTCATGTTATCCTTTTGTTCACACAACGCGTTATCCCGGTTTAAATAAAAAATATTTAATCTTGATGTGCATATACGCATTGAAAGATGTTGCTATTTATAGCCATAGAATGAAAGTTACAAAAAAAATCAATATGGAGAAAGAATTTCGTACTACTACCAGTCTTAATCTTTATCAAACTTAAACGCCCATGAACCCTACTATGCAATTTGGTCTTTGTACTAATTGCGAAGACGTCTGTAGAAGTCCCATAAACGTGAGTTATCAAATAGATTGAAACGCATATATACACAAATCTGATGTGATGAACTTTTAAACAGTGAAGGTGGATGTTTCTATAAATGTACCTTAAATGTAAATAAAGCGACTTGGTTTTTCAAAATAAAAATCTATTTTGATTTAAACGTTTATGATACTTCCAACTGAAATATTAATATTTATCACCAAAATATTTTCTTTAATTGATTAAAAAATTTGAAGCCATTAATATTTTATTAGATTATTATTTAAGAATTTGTTTAAATTTAAACACCCTTCTCTATATTGTATCTATCCAAATTTACTTACATGCTCCTAATTTTTTGCATCTTTGCTGTTAGAAAATATATTTTAAAATTAGGTTGAAATTGCACATCCATTAATAAATTTACAATTTTTAATTTCGTCTTCCAAAATTTCGGAAACAAATAGTTCATCTGTCTTTCGTCTTCAATATTTATGCGCAACAAACGATATAATAAAACTGCTTACATGATATTTGTTTATTTATTGATTTTAAAGATGAGCTATGATTAATTAAAAAATAATTTGGTTTAGAATAGTTTTTAGCTGCATAAAAGGCTAGTGTAGGATATTCAGCTTAAAAATATTTATCAATTTACCTCAACTTTTCATTGTTTTTAAATTTTAGAACAAATGTTTTTATGTAAATGATTGCACAGAATGTTGAAAAGAAAACAAATCTCTAATATAGTTTCCATTCTTTGATGTAACCGTTTTGTTAACAAAAATAATCTGATATATTACACACCACTAATGGTATATACACCTTAGTTTGACAACAATACCAATTTGTTGCCGTGCTTTTCATACGGTAAAAGAAAGGAGGATTTTGCTGGAGCTTATTGTTTAAAATTTGATGTAATCAATTTATTAATACTTAAAAAGAATTATTCATTGTGAGAGCTGAGATTTCATATTCTAATTTGGGATAAATCATCTAAAATTAAAACTATCCCGGAAATTTGAAAAGTCTTATCATGCTATTCGACTGCATTCACGCAATGATAGAATAAGATGCGATATAAATTTATTTATGATGTTAATAATCTCTTTTCTGCATATACTTATTATTTATATAAAAAAAATCGGCAAGTTATTTGTAGAAAGAAAATCAGTAAGCATTTAATATGATGACACGGGATTTAAAAGAGAGATTTTTCAGATAATCGAAGAAATTTAGATAACCCCATATGCATGCAGGACCTGGCACAAAATCAAGATCTAAAATAACTCATCACATGTCCGTTACTTTTTGCAACAACGTGATTATTTCTTTACCAAATTTATCACGGAACGTGTCTTCATCGTCTGATTATGGTCTAAAAGTAAGACGCCTTTCCAAAATAGCATATAAGAAGCTTCTAGATAGAACGGTTGACTTCATTTAAATAAACTAATATCATCTGCCACCTTTTTTTTAAAAAAAAAAACTATTTTAATATGCATTTATTGTATGTTATGTGCATGTCAATATGCAAGTTTCAAAAGAGTTAAAATTTTTGATTAATTTCGATTTAATTTATTTTATTTTAAAGAAAAAGTGTGCAAGTTACATCAATCAATCATTCAATTTCTTCTTTATTTCGACATTATGCTCGAGAAGGACGATTTCTTTATAAATGTAGCGATTCTTTTACATAATGATGATCTTGCTCTAGACATAAATAAGCTTCATTCTACAGCCTTGTAAAATGCTGATCCTACACAAAATTGGTATTCCTTTTTCCTGCACCCATGCAGAAATCAAGTACAGAGATAAGCAAGAAAGATGCAACCACGTGCATTGTAGACACTTCATCTTGTCAACAAAATGATGAAATCCTGAGTTTGATTACGAATGCCATATTTGCTATTTTTTTTTTCTGTCTAATTCTTGTAACATTATGGACTCCTTTTAGTTGAAGTCTGATAGCGCCAATCCGTTTCAGAATCCAAAAATTAAATTAATTAGTTTCCTCTTAAAAACTTTTTTTATCTTTGGATATCGCCCTATTTCAAGAATTTCTGTTTCAGAATGAATGCATTGAGTTTAAACTCACAAATATCCAGAAATCAAAGTATTACAAAACTGTTATCAGCAAAAGGCGCTGAAAAATAAATTATTGAACATCCATATAAACCGTTTATTGATGTGCTATAAAGCGTATAATAAGGCGAAAATTTTCATTTGTTGCAATCAGTAAAGTCCTCCAAACATTTTAGTACTATTAAATTAGCCTAATTTCGAGGGGATTTTTTACATTATATTATTAATGAATATTAAATCCATATTAGTATTCTTTTCTTGTATTGTATGTCTATGAGCTTGATTTCCTAAATCTGTCTATACCAAGACAATTTATATTGGCAATAGATAGAAAATTGCATCCTCTAATGACATCTGTACCACTTAATGGAATAATACATGTCTTTGTGTCTTATGGTATTTGTAAAATTTTTTTGGTTTAAATACATAGCTTTATCATACAAAATAACAAATGCGTATTTTAAGACCAAATTATGCTTCAATTGACATTTGCTCTGAAATGCATGTAGAATTTTATATAGGACTATTCATTTCTACTCAGCAATGCATGACATGCAAAATAACGTTTGAATGGGAAACCAGAGAAAATTTTTTCAATGCAGTTTTAATTATTAGAATATTAGTACAAGCTTTTATAAACATTTTAATCCTGTAATTTTTTATCATGTTTATTTAAACAGTTAATAGAACTGTGAATATTATGTATATGCATCAACGCTGCATATTTTAACCATTTATTTTTGCCAATTATTAATATTAAAATTTTTAATATTGTTATATTAATTTTAAAATAATTTAAGTTTTCCCATCAGGTTATTAAATGATTTCAGTTTATTTTTAAATTTTCCCTAATTATCTATGTTTTTCATATTATTAAAAGCTGTTTCTATATTTCACTTGGAAAAAAAATTGCTAATCTTTTAATGAAGAAAGCAAAAATGAGTAAACTCTATTAATGTACTAATTTTGTTCATATTACTACTTTTCATCGAAGCTTTTCCAAGAACGACGATGTTGTATTTTAAGATTTCACCATACGTCTTTTTTTTTCAATCAAAGTTAAAAATTCACTTGCAAGATATTAAATTCCTTCCGAAATTATTTCCCAAATTTTGCTTTTTGTATATATCTCAATTCTAGGACACCGGTAAAAATTTTTGTGAGCGTCAACAGCCTCCTCTAACTATATTATCGGAAACCATTTTTAGTTTCCTTTCTTTAATGAGCCTATATTAACTTTTAAATATTACCTGACTTCTTGAAGTAGCTAAAATAAATAGGAATTGAAGATTAATTTCAGATGAAATTAGCTTCAGTCATTTTTTATAACTATGTTCCATAAATATATTTCAATTTAACGTCTGACTTCAGGAAGTCATAATAACTTGTCAACTTCAGCAAAAATTCAGAACAGTTGCACATGGATCAGCTTCTCTGCTCTATTTAGTACCTTCAATTCCTTATTTTGATCCCCGGTAGGAACTTTTTAGATTTGAAATGAAACTTTTAAAAGTTCATAACACAACTTTCAGATATTCGTATTTTTTTATTGGTTTTGAATTTTATTTGATAAGTTATGTTACGGATTTATGGTATTGATATTTCTGTGGCGGTAGCTTCATAAGCCAGATAACATCTACGATACCAAAGTCGACTTTTGGTATAGTGGCTATGTTACTCGGATATTGGCCCTAGCGTCACTGGTTTGTATCGCGACTTTTATGCGGTACATTATTGACCTTGACAACGCAGCCTCTCGCAACTGTCGGGGCGCCAGCAAAAACAAATTAAGTCGTGAAATTCGCTTGACTCAAGCAAACAAAGCCGCCAACCCCACTTCACGCAAGCAAGCAAAGCAAAGTCGTCAGACACAATTGACGCAAGCAAGCAGCAACTCGCCGTAACGCTTGGCACAATACAAATCATTCAATTCTCTGCCGACTCACTGATGGGGGAGTACTGTGGCGATAGCTTCATAAGCTAGATAACATCTACCATACCGAAGTCGACTTTTGGTATAGTGACTATGTTACTTAGCTACTGGCCCTAGCGTCGCAGGTTCATATCACGACCTTCATTCGGTACATTTCGCATGGTAACCTCAGCTTTTTTTGTTTCTTGTAATGAGAGAATTTTGATTTTTTAAATACCTTGGAGGTTAATTAAAGTAAAAGAAAAAAATTAGATAAAAATTGAAAAAAGTAATTATACTACTAATCATGTAAATTTTTAAATGACTATAACAAATGTTTGTTGCAGATATTTCAAGACTAAAAGGATTTTTTTTTCTTTTACACAAAAAGAAAAAATATGCAGCTAGATTTTTTATTATAAGTTGTGATTTCAAATGTGATATTTTTCGTTCTCGTTTGTTTCACCTCATTTTTTAATAGTTCAGTACAATTATTTTTTCTCCATATCATCAAAATACTGCTAAAATTTTAAGATAGATAGATAGATAGATAGATAGAGAGAGAGAGAGAGAGAGAGAGAAAACACAAATTAACTCTTTCTTGTTTTGAAATGTTTTTTTTTCTATAACACATAAAAAAAAACTATAGATTTATTGTCAGAATACAATATATATTGCACATATATCAAAAGCACATTTTTCTGTCACGGAATTAAACATTTAAAAAGTAAACACCTTTTTTTACATCTTATTGTGTTGAACTGCATATCGATGATATATATTTTTACAAGCGGGCGAAACGCGCACCGATGGAGTAAATGTTGGCGACGCTTCACAAGGAGCTTCGCACCAGCCGAGTTAATTTGGCGAAAGGAATAGTCTGGTAACCGCTGGATCCTTCATGAAGCGGCGTGTTGCTTCGTGTGCTTTTGGGCCCGCGATCAGTCGGCTATATAAGGGATGGGTTGCCGTAATCTGGCAGCCAGTTAGTTAGAGAGTTTCCTCTCTGAAGAGAAGCGTCTCGCTGGACTAGCGGATTACTTTTCTTGCTCATTAGTGAGCTGTGTTTAGGTTTGCTGTTAACGTTGTATTCAACAGCATGCCAATGAAAACATATTGTTTAAAAGAACTATGGAATAAATAGATAATTTTTGATGTTCCTATTTGTATTATTTAGAAAAGCCGGTAAGCTCAATATTTTTAGCCAAGAAATGTATTCATATTTTTGTCAACTAGTGAAGAAATATCTAAGATAAGTTTTTAATATTCGTCATAAATTTACTCAAATACTTAATTTAGTCTATTTAGTTCTCATCTACTTTGAGATACATTAATGTACATACCCGCTTTAAATAATTTTCCAAATAAAAATAATTTTAAGAAATTAATTTTCTAGATAGTATTTTTATGAACTTAAATGAAATTATTTTCTTTGGTTTATCAAGAGAGTTTATAAAAATAGTCACATTTAAAGAATGAATGCACAAACTGATGTATTTGTAGGTACGCTCAAAACTCAAAATTTCTTTTTATCATCGCAATATTAAATGAAATAATCGCTATAAACAGAAAAAATTAATTTAAATCTAGAGACAGAAGCAGTATAAGCAACATATTTTTATATATATCTTGAAAGTTAGACTTTTTTGGTCTTTTTTAATTTTGTCAGTTTACTTTGTGCTAAGAAATTTTTTTTTATAGAGATTAAAGTAAAAAATACAGATTGGTACTATAAAAACGGTTGAACTAAGAGAAGAAGAACTATGTTAAAATACATATGGATAAAAGTTTGGCATTTATTTTCTTTCCGAGTTTCTAAATCTTCAATGCGATGTGTAATCACAAGTAAGCATAAAAATCTATTTGGAATAATAACTCAAAAACTCAACATCTCGATTAAACAAGTTATTTCAAAGAAATACTACTTGAAGCAAAATGCCATTCCAGCAGGGCCTGACTAAGACACGGGCAGTTGCCCCGGCTCCCATTTAGTGGGGGTCCCTAAATCGAATAGAAATTTTATTTTGTTTCCTTCTTTAAGGAATTTTCTTCATTACTAGAAGTAGTGAAACAGAGGGGGGGCTCAGAGGGCAAAATATTTGCTCTCTGCCCCAACTAGTTTAAGTCGGGCCCTGCATTCCAGTCTAAGCATAAAGCCATTATGGCCTTTCGCAAATAAGAAAGAAAAGCATCCTTCACTCCCCTGTTCTGAGAATGACCCTTCAGTAGGAGTGTCCTCGCAGTGTCTCAAGCTTAAAGAAACCCTCAGAACCTGGAATTCCAAGACATCTGTAAATGACTGTAAACCCGCCTTGTCGGAATTCATTGTATTGACTCCCCTTCAATCTATTTAAGTGTCACTCCTTTCTGGGGGAAACAAATGACGTTAAAATGTGACTGAAAATTCTTGGGGGGTGCACGACCTCCCTGATAACAAAAGCAAACCGAATTTGCTTAGTTTCTTTGTCCCGCGCTAAAATCCGAGCACGATGAACTTGGAGAAGGCAGGCATTACTTCGAAACACCACGTGTCAAATCCTTAGAGGGTTAAGTGACAATACTTTTCATTACTTGAATTTCTGGATTTGTATTTATGCACATTGCAGTGATGCGAAAAGTATTTTTATGAATATTATCGCTGATATATAGTGGAAACATTTTTAAAATTAAAATTAAAATAAAGATAGACGAATCAAGTCAGTCTAAAATATTATTTTGAAATGATATTCCGAGCTATAATTTTAATCACCTTTACATTTTTTTTCTCCTCTTTTCTTCAGCACACTTTTTTTTTATGAATTATAGTTAAATTATGCCAAAAAAAAAAGTGAGAAAATAGTTGCCAAATTTTATATACAAAAATTTAATTACTAACATTGATGGTTTTATATTTCATATATATATATAACTAAAAATTCCTCAAAATTGAGCGCATTTTTCTCATTTCCTCATCGGAATGAAATATCTAATGCTCAATTGCTTTCTTTTACCATTCTGCATGCGTTGGAACTCTTATTAAGTGAATTCAGAGAGAAAACAGATATTTGAAAATACTAACGACAAAGTTTTGACAATAGTAGGATCTTACTAACAATGAAGATTTTAAAAAAAGTGAAATGTTACAATTACTTAACTACATGGTTAAATAACCTGATTTATTTAAGCATTTACTCTCATTTTTCGAGTCTGGCTCTGCCATATGAATTTTTCAATGTTTTCAAATTCCTATTAGATCAATATCATTGTGAAAAACAATCTCTTAATTTATGAATTTAATGCCTTATTAAAACTGAAGCCAAAGTCTTCTTCCTCAGCTAAAAATCTTCAAGTATGAAAGAAGAATGATGATCAATTGATGAATGATGATGAGTGCAAATAACAATAGAAGCTGGAACGCCTTTAACTTACAAGAGCGGTTAAGGGAATACATGGTTTTGCAATAGAGATTCATTTAATTGAAAAATGGTAAGAAACTTTGTGGTTGAAAGGTCTTAAAAAACTCTTCGTTTATTAGTTTGAAATTTTTTTGAAGTATGTCTTTCATTTTCCTATGTAAATATCACAAGTTTAGAAACTGAAAATTTTAATTATGCGCTTGTTTAATTAAGCAGAGATTTTTAAAAATATATATCCTTGTTTTTTAATCCCTATTAAATATATATATATATATATATATATATATATATATATATATATGAGTTCATTTAAATGATTATACTTCATAAGTTTTTCTTCTGTCTGTCATATTTTTTTCCCGTCGAAAATTCATTGAGCTGAATTCTATTTTACCATGGACGCAATGTAAATTATTTAATTCTTTACCGCGACTTCGTACGCGTGGAAATTTTGATGTGTATATGTGAGAACTGACAGTCAAATCGTAAAGTAAAATGTCAACAAAACCGTATGCGTGCATAAATTTTCAACGTCAATTGGAGCAACGCAAACACGTGAATTTTAAGCACCAGTTGGGGTAACGCAATGAAGATTAGAAAATTTTAATTTCAATTCATCTATTTTATTTTTATTCAAAAGCACTTCTGAAGGAACCAAAAGATCTATTAATTAACAATGTTTAATTTTAAATTTATCATACATTACGAAAATAAACAGAATCGTTTAAAATAATCGGTCCAAAACATGATACGTCGAACCTCATAAGCATGAGGTAAAAAACTACTTAAAAGCTATGTACTTGAAACTATACAGGTACTTTTAAAAATTTAATCGAAAATGAGGAAAATAGGCAAAAGGAATATGTACAGCAAGAAAAAAAAATCAAGAGAAATGAATAGGAAATATCGAATTATATTAACACAAGAACAGTGTAAGAAAAAAAATTAATAAACCTTCCTTTAGAATAGTAAGATAATATTAAAATGAAAAACAGAGACAGAAAAATAAAAACAATTGATTAGATCTTTTTAAATTTTTTTTTCTGATGGAAAAGGCTTTCTGTCGGGAAATCCTACAATAAATCACAAAGAATTCCATTAGATAAAATAATTTTAAAAGAATACTGACAATAGAAAAATAAAAACAAACGATTCAAAAAGCTCAGGCAGATTTTTTCAGATTTTTTTATTTTTGGGTAGAAAAGTTAGTTTTTAATTGATAAAAAATTAACCACTCAATTAACCGGAATAAAAATTAGCCTATGTTCTTCTGTAGACTATAATCTATCTCTGTGCTAAATTTCATCCAATTTCCTTCAGCCGTTTTGGCGTGATTGACTAACATCATCCATCCATCCATCCAAACTTTCACATTTATATAGTAGTATAGAAGGTTTATTGCAATAATACAAATTCCCAGATTAATTTCAGATAATTAAAACAAGCCAATAAGTATTTTTTTTCACTTTTTTTTAAATGTTTTAAAATATATCCTAACTCTCAAAAGTATATGGTTATACCTTTTATTACTTTTTCAAAGTCCAAAAAATTAAAAAAAATACCACCAAAAAACTGAATTTGGAGCACTTATTAAAAGGATGTATCTCAATTTAGGGCGTAGCTATCTTTATTATATTTATACTAACAATCTGAGTTTGAAACTTCTTATTCTTCATTTCGGGTAAGAAACACTTTTGAATTCGAGATATTTGAATACGGGGATCTGGTTTGAAACTTGTCGGCCTTTAGCAATTTTTACACTTTTTTTTTGTAAAAGTGGTTTAAAAAATTTAAAATATTAAAAAATTCTGATCTTTAATTCAGCTGAGCAAGACAGAATAAAAGAAAAAGAAATTGAATAAAATGTTCCGTAAAAATGTAAATTATTTCATTCAGTGACATTTAAATCGTTAAGAAATGTAATTTTGTCCTTTTACTAGCCGTCAATCCTGGTCCTATCTCGGATATTCACCATCAGGACCGGTTCTATTCGAAATATCTGCTAATTATTTTTACATGCGTTACTATGCTAATCGCTATCACTTTTTATTATGATTCCTCCACTTCAAACTAATATGCAAAGAACGCTAGAATTCTTTTCATTCTGCCCAGATAAACCGTATCAGTATCAAACCTGCCGATTCTCGAAGTGGAACAAGAAAATTCCGGATTTTTCTCGTTCCTCCACTTAACTCAATTTATTAGAGGAAAGCTCTAATAAATTATTATTGTTTTTTATTCGTTTTACGTAATTAATTATTTTTGTCTTTTTTTTTTCATTAGCACTATCAAATACATAACAGGTGAGAAGCAATCATAGATATTGCATATTTTAACTTTTGATTGCCTTTCATGGCGTTTTATTTATTCAATTTTTTTTATTGATTGATCTGGTTATTATCTTTTCTCTCACTCACATCTTTTAATTATTCTTTATTCTTCTATTTTAGAAATTGATTGAATATTTTTAAAATTATGTTGCAAAAAAAGATAGTGTTATTGAAAAGATAAATTTTTGAATTTTAAGATGATGTAAAAATAATTTTTATGGTGCAATATTTTCAGAAAAAATGTCAAAATGTTCCTTTATTATTTTATCATTAAAATTCAAATTAAATTTCAAAAGCATCGTTCCGAGGTGGACGTTTCTACTCTTCAATGTAAAAAAAAGTGCCAATTTTGATAGCTCTAAGTTAAACAATTCAGCGCCAGACACGCGCACATGCATACAAACATACATTCATCTTTATTGTAAGTAAAAATATGTATTTATAATTTCCGTAGAGCGGAAAAAGCAAATATAATTAAAAGATACTTTTCCGTTAGCCGAGAGCAACCGAAAAATCGCCAAATTTCTTACAGCGATTTTTAAACGAAAAATCTCCAAATAATGGAGAATTCCGCCAAATTTCTTTGGCGATCTTCCGCTTGCGCCCGGCTTGCGAAAAAGTACCAATTTAAATATGCTCGCTTAGTAAAACTTTTCCTTGTCTTTTCATACAGAATAATGATAGATTATCTTATCAATTTCTTTTTTCATTATTTTGTCATTTCAGACAGCATGATAACGTATCGAACCTGATGTCTGTCGTTTTGTTTTGAACGTGGAGATAGTCACGAATAATTCATATTGTTTATAACTACAGCCTAGATATATAAATTACTACCTTAATTCATTTATCTATGAATTAAGATCGTAATTCATTTGAATATTTGAATTTCAGTGAATATTTCTTTTTTTCTCTCTTTTTTCAAATTTTAGCAGGATTAAGATTCAGTCCTGCTCTCTATTGTTAGTAAAAGGGGGGGGGGAGAAGGAAAACTTCTGGAGAAATTTTTTTATTTGATTGAAGGTGTATAAATGTTTACATGCGAAATTTCCACTTTTAAAGACTTAAAATATATCACTTTTAATTAAAAGCTTTATTACGTATGAACTAAAATAGGCATAATAATTAATAATAACATTTTGTAACTGGAATTGCTCTCGGATTGTTATTTTTATTACAATCTGCCAGTTTTAAATTTAATTTTAATCAATAATTAATATTTGCTTCTTTTCTAAACAAATTCATATATTTTAAGTAAGTTGTCCCTCAATTCATCAATGCTGATGACACTGGTACCTAGTTCCCAAAGCAAATACCAAATTTTCCCTCCCCCTCTTTTTTTAAAAAATTTCTTTCATATCTTCAATAGATATGCGATTCAGAAATGTACATAATTAGTACACTCACTAATATAACCATTAGAACAACTTTCCAAGACCAATTAATTAAGAAAACATTAAATAATTACTGTAATCAAAGGTAACTTCATAGTATGAAAGACTGAATAACGTGGTTTAAGTAAATGACACAAGGGAGCCTCTTGATACCTCAGTATTCTGAAACATACTCTATATTAATAACCACGTAGTAAATCAATGTCGCTGTCTTAAAATCAATTGCTAGTAAACACTACAACTGTCATTTGTAATAAACAAAATTACATTATTGCGACATAATGCTATATGATAAAAAAAATGTATGTTAAAATTTACATAAAAACAATGATGTTTCCTAATATTTATATCTATTCAGAAATAGTAATCAGCAATCAGTTTCCGAATATCGTTTTTATTTTCTGCAGTTAAGTTATATTTTTACATTTATGAAACCTTGTGCGTTTTTCTATAAAATAAGTGCTTGAAATACGGATGTCAACAAAAAATGTTTTTTAATGAAATGTATAATTTTAATATCGTAATTAAAATAACTTTATATTACCTCTAATTAATCATATTAAAACTTATAAAAGCCAACATTTTGACATAGGGCTAGTGTATCCTCACCGTGATCTGGGTGACCTGGGTTCGTGTCTCAGTTCGGGTATGGTTATTCTTCATCTGTTCTATCCGTGTGAATGCGCCCCCCTGTGAAAAGGGGCTGTGCAAGTGAATGTGATGCATGAGTAGTTAAGACGTACTCTTCGCTCTGTTGCAGTTACTAATGGCACATGCCATGGACAAGCCCCCTGCTGATGCATCAGCGGATTTAAGCCGAAATAAGCTTCTCTTGTTTGAAGTAGCGCAAACTAGGGCTAAGAGTACGACTTCTCTACACACACGTCAAAACCCTTTTTAGGGGGCGCACTTAATTCATTCATCCACAGATCGCAATTTAGATCTGGAACAGAGAACGATCACCTCTGACTTAGTACCCCCAGTGGTATTACTCACGACATGGAGGACTTTAAGACCAGGACAGATTTAACGAGCGCCAGCCGCAACACACTCGGACACTTGGCCCTAGTTGGCATTACTGAAAACAAAACAGACGTATCCTCGGCTGCTTCAACGAGCTTGACCATGGCAAGTGCCGTTAGGAACAGCAGCAACAACAAATATACAAAAGCGATCTTTTACCAAGAGTTTGTAATGAAAGTAATATTAAAAGTATCCGATTGCTTTATCATGAAAAAAATATGAAGCAATTAAATTAAATATAAAACAGTGACTCATGAAGAAAATTTGATTAAAAAATTTAATGAAAGCGTTTAATGCTAAATTTAAAAAAAGCATTGCTTCAAGAGGACACGTCTCGAAAGTTCTTTAAAAAATGAGATATTTTTGAGTATCTGTGCAAAAAATGTGATTTTATTTATTATTTTATACTTATTATTATTATTTATTTGAGATTATTATTTTTATTTTTAAAACAATACAGCGCTTTTATCATGTCAGAACATTTTGTTTTTGGCTTCAACAAAAATCTGTAGGCGAGAAATAAAAAAAAAATTATCTGCACGAGCATCTCAAAAAATTAGCTTTTAATAATGTGCTATCATTGTATTAACAAAAGCTCTGATAAAAAAAAAATAAGTCAATGACTACAGTAAATAAAACCTAGAAAAAGGTCATTTTGAGCGAAATGAAATAAATAGGAAATGGGATATTCTTTTAAACAATAAATGCGAGACAAAGTTTTTTTTTGGATCGTTTGCAGTACTAAAATGGCTAATTCATTCAAACAATTAAAATGAATAAAAATATAATTTAACTTTCACGAGCACATGGTGTTTGGCCGTTCAAGACATGATGTTCTGGCATGATACATTGAAATGTGCATAGTAAATTTCATTTTAATCTTTTTATTTTAATTAACTTGCATGTATTTATTCTTAAAATAAAAGTATTTTTTCATGTTTTTGTATGTCAGGTATTGTTTTTCATGACTATTTCGTTTTAGGGACAGATTTCAGTAGTTGAAAAACCAAGGATTAATATAGATTTTTGTAAAAACAATTTTTTTTCAACAACCTGCTGATATAAACTTATATGCTTATGATCTAGTATCCAAGTGAGAAAAAAAAAATTCCTTCAGGTCAAGACAATTTTTTGAGAAGTGCTTTGAAACAGAATTTTTAGAATGTAACATCTTATTCAAGTTCACTGTCACATTTCAAGGCCACATATTGACTGCATAACAAGCTTGATCATTTAAAAAAAAAACTTGTTAACAAGGGGAATTTCATAATTACATAATAATTTTTTGTATTTGAAGTGTGCAGGCGTTAAATTTTCAAGAATTATATCAGCATTTTCGGCAGTTCACCCCAAACTTCATAATACTCTTCTAAGAAAACTGCTTAGCAAAATAAGTTATCTTTAGACACACCAAAAAAAAGAGAAGAAAAACCCATCCGTGCAACTTCGATCAAAGTATGAAAAGGCAACAAATTCGTCGAATCGCATCGGCTCATGTAAATACACGAGACGATTCGATTCTACGAATTTATGGTCACTAAGAAAATTCGTGTTACAAGTATGTGAGCTTCTATGAAATCCGAAACTAACCCCTCTTCACAGATTAGTAAATGATAAGTAAGATCCTGCCAGATGAGTTCGAAAGCATGCCGAAATTTTGCATCCAAGTTTATTAGCATTTTCGAAGTAATCAATATTCTCAGAAATTCCTGATAACTTATTTCACTCACGTAAGTATTAAAAAAATAGTGACGGAATGGAATTCGTAAATAAATTACTTCAAGGTCATTTTTTGATTCATTTTATGCATCTGATATAGTCCTAATTAACAAATCAAATAGTGTTCAAGAGAAATATTTAAATTTAAATATTAATAAATTTTTATTAAATTCTATTTATTAATTATAATTTTTCATAATATTTTTTTTCAGGGAGGAGTTCTTTTGTTAATTTTTACCTTGAGAAATATATTTTGCTTGCTATAGCAGTTGCTAGAAAACAGGAATAATCTTAATTTTTGATTCGAATTATTTAACTATTTTATAATTGAATTCAGATGTTTTCGAATTAAAGATTGAATAAATATAAGAATGAAATTAAGGACTTATAAACTGATTTCATTTGAGAAGTATGAGTTATAATTAGACTTCACAATAAATCGACTTTTCTTCGCTCCAAGTAAACAAATAAAAATATTCATATACATGGGAAATTATTATTATTCACTTAGCGCCATCTAGTGATCAGTATGTAAAATGGAAACTCCTTGTAAAAAAAATTCCCGATAGGAAAATTCTTAGTTGTTTACATAAGATCAAATTGGTAAATAAAGTATAAATAAAAGTAAGAGAAATGCAAATACGTAAAATTAATGGAACACTCTATTTATGTTCAAAAAACAACTTTAAAAAAATCATATGTCATCAGAAATGGGAAATTATAGACATAATTAGGCGCATAGAATTTAGTTACTTTCTCATCCCCTACCCTGCATGAATCATTTGCTATGATTTTTTTTGATCATGTGTTTTGAAAAAGAATTATTCATATTTATGTATTTAACCGAAATTACCATTGTTAATTAATTACAGGATTCTTTCTTTGAGATAGTTTAACACAGAAAATGATTCTTATATTCCAGGTTTTAATTCGAATATTAAACTATAAATAAAAATAATATTCAATTTCAGATTGTGGTTTTGCATTAAATAATTTTTTTTCGATTTTTCTTTAATTGTTTTTTGCCTGTTAAACTTTCACATTAATCCTTAGTTTTTTATTGTATAATGTTATTTACTGTTACGGGAATATGCTCTTCACAAAATGGTAGTGCTTATTTGTTTCTACAACTACAGAAAATTGACAAATAGAAAAAAGATTAACATGAAATCTTCCATGCATATTTCACTGTATCATGTCAGAACATAATTTCTTGAACGGACAAGCACCACATGCCCGTGCAGGTTAAATTATATTTTTATTCATTTTAATCGTTTCACTGAATGAGTCACTTTAGTATTGCAAACGATCTAAAAAACTTAGTCTCGAATTGGTAGTTAAAAAAAATATCACATTTCCTATTTATTTCATTTCATAAAAGCACGTGGTAAAACTGACATTTTTCTAGGTTTATTTGCTGTTGTCATTAACTTATTTTTTTAATCATAGTTTTTGTAAATGCAATGGCAACCCGATATTAAAAGCTGATGTTCGTGCAGATAATAAGATTTTTATTTTTCACCTACTGATTTTTGTTAGCGCCAAAAACCTCACTTCAAAAACAACACTATGTTCTGACATGATTTTAAAAAAAGCTAAGAATTCTTCTACTAATGAATATTTTTAAATATTATAAATATAAAAACGTAAATTCTGTATTGTATTCTATATTACTAGCCAAATTAAGTTTAATATTGAAGGATATTTCAAGTAACAAATAGTTTTCATTCTTCTCTTTCTCTCTCTCTCTCTCTCTCTCTCTCTCTCTCTCTTTTTTTTTTTTTTTTTTTTCATTTTCAGACTGTAAAAATGTAGCAAAGTTATCATATAATATCGAGATAACAACATGAAATTGTAATATATATTTTTTGAAATATTCTGTTTTATTTAACAAAAATCTCTGTATAGCTTGCAATATAAAGTACCTGTTATTCAATAACAGAAGGACAGGGCCAATACCAATTATATCCATGTTAAGAATTGTTAATAAATTATTGTTGCATTAATTTGGTGAATAATGTTATTTTTATATAGCGTTACGTGTACACAAATAAAATTATTTACCAAATGTTAAATTGTTACAAAATATTCTTTAGATTGATTAATAATATATTTAAAAGAATGAGCATATAAAGGTTTCGTTTTTAATTTTTTTCTTCTTTTTTTCCCTTCAAAATATTTTCTTTTTATCTATTTTTTTTTGTTCGCCATTTCATTCGTGATTTATAAAAGAAGCCTGAATAAATTTGGATTGTAAATTTATTTTTTCTCATGGCATTCAAATATCAATAAATATTCTTTCTCAAATATCAATAAATAAAGCTTTCGTATGGAAGCTCGCGGGCGTGAAAAATTTCCACACATGAAAATGCGGTATGAGGATCAAATTCAAATCTTGCGTAATGTATTTGATGATCGGTTTTCAGATTTTGAAAAATGCAAAAAAAAATGTATTTTCTTCTCGATTTTCTGTTGATGTAAATCTAGTGGATGAGAGTACGCAGTTAGCCTTAATCGATTTACAGAATTCTGATTTTTTTCAAAAACCAGTTCAAAGAAAAGCAGATATTAGAATTTTATAAAGACTTAGCGGAAGAATTTTTGTGCTTAAAGCAAAATGCATCTGCATGTGCAACTTTATTTTGCAGCACTTGCATTTTTGAGCAAACTTTCTCACTAATGAATTTAAACAAATCAAAAATATAATAGCAGATGAGAACCTTTCTTCTGTTATACGCATTGCCACAACCAATCTTAATCCCAATATAAAATCCATAATTTCAAATATTCAGTCCCATTCATCTCATTAACTTTTACTAATTTTGATTATTCATTTACTAATTTTGATTATTCATGAGTACTTTCATTTAAGTAATTCATTGAACAAAACATCTTTAAAATTGACAATATCAAAGATAGAACACTCGAGAAATAGAAGAATTCGATTTTCCTCATCTCTATGTCTGCGGTATTCCCACTGAAACTCCTAAAATGAAAAGTGATTATGATTCCTCCTCAAATTTTTATGTTCGTGACTTCAAAAATCGAAACACATATTCGTGGTAAAAATTATAGATTTATCAAATGTGCATAAAAATTATTTCAGTTTTAATACGATTCATAAATAGTCAAAATGAATTATGTTTGTAATGGTAGAAAATAAAAATCAAAGCTGCTGAAAATTCTCGATGAGGCTTCGAAAATAGTCAAAACTTATAAAATTTTAGGGATTATCCAGAATCTATAAAGATTGCCAAATCCATCAGTAATCACTAATGTGCAATGCTAGTTAAACAAGCATTTGCTGGAACTTTTGCATTATTGGATTAAACTGCCCAGAAGTTCATTGTACGCCCCTTCGAGCATACTTTTGAAATTCGCACACGCGGAAACACTTTTACTTAATTCTTATCAGTTATTTGCAGAAACCAATCATTTCTCCGACCATGGAAATGATCAGGGTTATGAACCTGCAAGCATCAGCAATCTGTAAATTTGCTTACCAACACAAGTCTTCAGGAAAGGAAAGCTCTCGAAAAATGCTGTCCTGGCTAAAATCCACGCTCCAAAAGTTTCGAAAGTGATTTCTCTTGTACGAGTGATGATTTCCTACACCAATTCCAGATAAGATACCCTCCAAGGTCTTAATTTCATCAATGACTTTGCCAAATATATGTACTTCCTTCGCTCTTAAGAGCCAGTGTTATTCGGCAGGTCATTGCTCTCCGGTTACTTCGCAGTAGTCTCGAATTTCTGACCTAGTCCTTGATCTATGGATTTCTGTTTTGATTAATTGGCCAGAGACCAAGATGATGAGCATTCTCATTGGCCATTCTTGCAATTCATGTCTTCTCCATTGGAAGCTATCCTGTCCAATCGCAGAAGAACTAGATAGGAATTTTGGAGTTCCCAATGTTTACTTTTTCTTAATGATGACAAAATGTTGCTTTTTTTGAGATAATTTTTCCGCTAATTAGCGAAATATGATCTCTCTACGTTTCAAGGATTTCATAAAAACGCAAACACTTTATTATTTATAATGTATAAAGAATTTAACAATATGTTTCGTCTGAAATAAACAAAAAAGTCTTCCGTTTATGATTCTATGTATAGATAAAATAATTTTTTCCCCAAAAAATTTAATAAAATGTAATTATGCTAATATAAATGTTTTTGCTATAAATATAACAATATCATCCAAATTGAGAGTTTTTAACACTTTAATACGATCTATGCTCCTTTATCTATTAAAATTTTTTTATTTTACACTGAATTAACTAAAGCATTTGCTGAAAACATTTTTTTTCACATTAATAATCTGGACAAGTGAAAAAAATCTAGTTTTAAAAATATTTTGATATAATTGCAAAAATTGTTGACGTTGTATAGATATAATTAAAAAAAAACTTTTTTAAGAACAAGAAATGGCTCTTAAAAATAATCTCTGTCCAATATATAAAAATGAATTTTTGTTTGTTCGTATTTTATGGGCTACCGAATCATTCATTCGATGATGATAAAACTTGTTCATCTTATTGCCTTGAATCTAGAAAAATCCATGTTTTTCACATGGGCAGTTTTATGGTGGATGCTTACTAATCGGACATCCAAGAAATTAGTTTGTTTTTATTGTATATTGTCTACCCTAAAGTATACCTGAATAATAAAGTAAAAAAATCATTATTTATAATTTTCCTTTATGTATCATTCAATTTCAATGATGTATTCATTGTGGACAAGAAAATTAACATCTTTTTTTTCTATCATTCTTAATCAAATAAGATAGCTATTTTAGATTCGAAAGATATTTCCAAAATTATTTCTTTTGTGACAGCAACGCACATGGCTATAATAAGTTTCAACTAGTTTCTAATAAGAAAAGAATGTGTGTAGAATAAAAAAGAATGTAAGCTTGTGCCTTACAGGACAGACTATTTTTTACCTAGAACTAAGAAACTTGACGCATACTAGGATGCTCAAAAAATATCCAGAATGTTTCATTTAAAATACATAAATAATATAATTTAAAATACAGAATGCTTCATATCGTATATACAATTTTTATCAGGCATTTTAATAATTTTTATAAATATCTGAAAACAATAAGGTATTTATTTAATTTTATCACATGTAAATAAGTTTTTTAAAGATATAAGAACTATCACTATAATTTTCCAGAACGCCAGTGTTGTAAATCAAGAAATATGCATTAAATTTTACTTTCGCGATAAAATTTCTGATTCAAAGGCATTTGAAATATTGCAACAAAATTATGAAGATGGCTACTTATAAAGAAATTGCCATTGCACATTTCATTGGCTTAGAATGTTCCAAGATGATCAAGAATGTGTAGTAGAGGATTTGCATTCTAGTAGACCATTTACTCTGAGTAATGATCATACTATCAATAAGGTCATAAAATTGGCGAATGGAGATCTAGCTTGAGAACTAGAGGCAATGTTGAATAAGTTCCCATAGCATTTGGTTAGTATCAAGTTAAATTGAAATGATCATTAAACCATTAAAAAAACAGTTCGCTTTTCGAAGTGTCACTTCTTTGTTCCATTATCTTTAACTTTATTCCAAAAACCCTAACGCGCACGAATAAATGTTCGTGAAAAATGTCTCAAGACAAGAAAAACGTAATATTACCGGTGATGAAACTTAAATATTAACTTTTAATACAAAAACAGTGAAATGAAGAAATCAAGTGAAAAGCACTTGAATAAAAAAGCAAGGCATGTTCATTGTTTTCTTTGATTCTCATGGAGTTATTTATTATGATTTTTTAAATCAATTTTCAACAAAGAATGTAAAAAAATCCTTATTTAAATATTTTGCACTGTTTTTATAAGAAAAAAACATGTTAATTTTTTATGTTAATAAAGCCTTTTATGCTAAAATAGTGTCATGGAGAAATTAAATGGAATGGAAACCATATTATAATTATTTCGTCCGGGGCCATCATCATTTGCTGAACAAAGATACATAATGCACATGATTTAAATACTTTTTGGTCCCTTCTTTGTTTTTGGCATTAAAATATTGCATCAAAGCCTATATCCTTGATGACCTACAAATTAGTAAGACATAAATTATGCCTTAATTATTTTGTTTAATTCTGAAAATTAAATTACAAGGTGGTAAAAAGTATTTAAATTAAAATATGCTGCAACAATTTTAATTCTAGAAATATAATTAATGCTTCAAAAATTTATTTTACTTATTTAGACCATTTATATTTCGATCTTCTCTGTTTCTGAAAAAGTGTTTTGTGAACGGTGGCGGAAAAATTGTAAAATCTTCCATATAGAAACCATTTGAAAGTTGCCATGACAACTGATTAAAATCGTTTGAAAATATTCAAAACGTCCAATTTTACAAACAAAAGAATGAACAAATGGGTTTAATCATTTTTCTGTGAAGGATAATCGGTGAAATATTTTGATGTTTTCATATGATGTTTATAACAATTCAAACAAGCTATTAAATAATAAATTATATTTCAGGATTAAAATATAGATTTTATACATTGTATCACCGTTTCTAATATTCGCTTGACATTTTCTTTCTCCAAGGAATATTCTTCTAATGCATGCTTCCTTTTGAACAAGTTTCGTTTCTAAAATTTAAAAGATATGTTCTGAAAGATTTTTTTAAAACTCTCATTAGAATTAAGATGGTCATAAAATAATTTTACAAGTATATAAATTACTAATAAACAACAATCACAGAAAAAAGTGAAATTTATTTGTAAAAAAAGATGAAATTTAGTTGAGAATAATAAGTTAAAGTTTTTTGCAAATGAATTTCTCTTTTTTTTGTTAAAAGATAACGAATGAGACAAAAAAAAAATCAGGAAACAACTTAAAGAAATGTAACAGATAACGATACTTTTCACATCTAAATTGGGAGATTCTTATACAATAGTTTGGAAAGAAAGGTGATATGAATTAGAAACACAACTCTACGTTTGAAATTTTTTTCAAAATTTTAAAGTTTTGGTGGCTTCCAAATTTGTGATTACGGCGTAACTTACACTAATTTTCTATTTATTAATGCAAATACTTCTTACGCCTTTGAAAAAAACTTTTTAAAATGTATTGTGAATAATGAAACAAAATCAATCCAAATCCTATACTTAAATATAGTATTTTTTAGTTTCAGCTCCATTAGTTCAATGAAGAAAATTGGATATATGTTTCCGAAAAGTGCATTCTTACTGTAGACCTCTTCTAAACCTTACATTTTTGACCAAAGAACCAATGCTTAATTACAGTCATCTAGCTGGGTAAATTTTCTAGCTTTCTTTTTCTAATTTATTAAAACTCATAGACATAGTATCCCAAGCGAGCGTGGTCTCTATGAAACTTTCTCGCAGTCTGTATAATGAATGTACTTGTATGTTATTAACTTAATTCTCTAGACAACAATAATTATAAAAAAAAGCTGATTAGCGAACGGTCTTAGGCGATTTTTTTAACTATAAATCTCTGTTTTGCTATTAATATACAAGCACCAGCACTCCAAATGCATATTTTAGATGTATTTTTTCCAGCCTACTGAAACCAAATATTAGCACAAATATAATCATAAAATCACATGTCAAAATTTATATATTTAAGATTTTGCGTAATTGAGAGATCACATTTATATGCTAAAGAAAATACAAATGGACAGACGATCAACTCCTTGGCGGATTTAGTTCAAATTTGGAATATATTTATACTTTAGATGTTAAATCTGTGCACCAAATTTTATCTATCAACTTCTCTTCGTTTTGCAGTTGTGTTAATTTACCCAATTACCAAGAGATATAATACGATTTCTATATGATATTATTCGACATTCTGAATGCCGATCAATATCGTGTAGATATTGTAACAATGTTGCTAGACACTTTTTGCTAATTTGGTATATTCGGATAGCCGAATATGCATTCTTCCGAACAGATTCCATTCAACGTTTGATAGAAATCTACAAATGTAGTAACCACATCCATCCCTCTAGCTCAATGTATTTTTGAGTTATCGTTTCCACGGACAAAAATATTTCCAAAAATGTATCCTTTGCATTAATAGATAATTTCGAATGTATGCTTTGTACTAATAGATAATTTCGAATGTATGCTTTGTACTAATAGATAATTCCGAATGTATGTTTTATTCTACTAGATAATTTCAAATGCATGCTTTCTACTAATAGATAATTGCGAATGTATGCTTTGTACAAATAAATAATTCCAAAAATGTATGCTTTGCATTAATAAATAATTTCAAATGTACGCTTTGCATTTATAGATAATTTCAAATGTACGCTTTGTACTAATAGATAATTTCGAATATAGTCTTTGTACTAATAGATAATTTCGAATATATGCTTTGTATAAATAGAGAATTCCAAATAATGCATGCTTTGTACAAATAGAAAATTCCAAATAATGCATGCTTTGTACAAATAGAGAATTCTAAAAAATGTATGCTTTGCACTAAGAAATAATTTCAAATGTACGCTTTGTACTAATAGATAATTTCGAATATATGCTTTGTACAAATAGATAGTTTCGAATGTATGCTTTGTACTAATAGATGTCTAAACTTACTACTTTGACTCTTTTCTTTGCACTTGCCGTACTGTTTTTCCTATCATACGAGGAAGTCTAAAGGGTAAAAATAAAATCTGCTTACTATCTATGCATTACATCCTATTTATGAATCATAATTCAAAATATTTTTAAAATAAGAAAATACTACCTTTTCATCGATACGAATACAATATAAAAACGAAATATTTTTCTAACCCTTATATTAGCAACACATATCTGATTTTTACTTTCCCATATACGAATATACAACATACAAAGAGAGTGTTTTTTGTACATGTAAAAAAAAAATCGTACTTGAGATTCTGACGAATTTTAACGTTCCAGATTTCACAAAGTCCGAAAAAAACTGTGTGTGTGTGTGTGTGTGTGTGTGTGTGTGTGTGTGTGTGTGTGTGTGTGTGTGTGTGTGTGTGTGTGTGTGTGTGTGTGTGTGTGTGTGTGTGTGTGTGTGTGGCTGTAAGTTTGATAGCTAAAAGGTGCTTCGAGCAAGAAGAATGAAATTAATTATATTATCTTTACAACAAATTTTGCAAAACAATTCATTGAGAAGAGATCCATTCGTCCGGTTGTTCAAATATAACTGAACACAATAACGAAAAACGAAGACAGCTAATTTTGCATGCGAATTCAATATCCAAACATATTAAATATTTTAAACATATTAAATATTTTAAACAAATCCCATAAAGTGTGGGCCTCTGCTTGCCCGTATTTCACAAGCACGTAAACGCAATAACTAAAGAAAAACGAATAACATTAAAAAAAAAATTTTTAATCAATTCTTACTTACGTTAGCAAAGAAATTTTTTATTTTAGTTACTTTTTATTGAATAATTACTAATAACAGAAATATGTATAGAAATATGACAGAATCACAATATAAAGCGGCAAAATAGAAAGCGAATTTCTTGGCAAATTTCCATTCGCCTTTCTATACATGGTGTTCGAACTCGCAGCCCAAGGGATACAAATCCAACGCTATAACAACCAGACTATCTCGGCCTAACAATTACAAATATTATAAATAATTGATCAAAAAACTATACTAGTGTTGAATTTTCCAATTGAGGATTCAAAGCTAATGGTGACAACGCAAAATGCGTGATTTTTCTACATAAGTTGGGGTACACAATACAGATTAGAAATTTCCTATTTTCTTTATTCTGTATTATTTTAATTCGAAACTACTTCAAAATGAATCAGCAAAATCGATTCATTAACAATGTTTAATTTTAACTGCATCAAACATTATGAAAATAAACAGAATCGTTGAAAATAATCGGTCGAAAACCTGTTAAGCTTAACCTCATTGGTGTGGGGGAAAACGAACTGAATTCTTTACTTATTTGGAGGTGGGGGGGTGAAGATTTTTGTCGAGAAAGATAGTTTTTAATTAATTAATAAAAAAATTAATGAATTAATAATTGGAAAATCTGTATTAACAACGAGTACCATCCACTACAAATTTTAAAAAATTTACTTGAACTTGATTGGATGAATAAACAGTATTTTATTTAAGATTGAAAATTTAAAATATATATATATATATATATATATATATATATATATATATATATATATATGTAGGGAGAGTGTAAGCTAAGAGTAGGAATTAAAAAATCAATTTGAATTAAAGAAATTTGACAAGTAATTTGTGACTAAAGTCGTCGCAGCAGTTGATAAGTAAAAAAGGTTCAAGGAAACCACTCTCGTTAATTATTGGTAAAATTTGAAAAAAAATATCATAAAAATTTTAGCGAGGTATAGTTTTCCTTAAACGTGAGGAAACATAAATTAGCTTTTTTTCTTTTCAAAAAAAAATACTGTGATAGTTTTACCACAATTACATCTAAACATAAAAATTTTAATAGCTACAAAAAAAAGTGATTAATCATCCTTAATATTGTAGAGTAGTGCAATTTCCTTCTTTAAAAGCATATATGAAATTACCTTTATGACGTAAAACTGATCACGGACAGAACTCTTTAAACCGATTCATGTTTTGTATTTTTTCTCTGTAATTATTCTGTAATTCGTTAATTATAATTCGTTAAGAATAAAAATTTTATAAACTTTTCAGAGCCTTTTGGAGTAAGTTATATAAGCAATTTTTTTAATGTATCGATTTTTTTTCATGCACCAGCTATTTTATTACGTTCGTAAGAATATTAAATGTGATCACGTGATTGTAATGTTCGTATTTGGGTCTTAACTGCTACGGAGTGCCATCTCATTTTAGAAACATATTCTATTAAAATGTAATAAAAATAATTTTAAAAAACACATCGTGGCATATAATATACATAAATGGTTTATATAAGTAACAAATAGACTCCATAAAGGAAATGGATTTTACAATATTACAAGACTTTCACGTTTTTTCATTGTTTACAACCCTTCTTATTGGTTTCCTAAGAATTCCAATGTTCTCTGTATAAGTACTAAAAAAATTTAAAATTCTCATCGTTCCAGTTAATTTTGGTTGAAAATAATCAAAGTAAAATTACTTCGTTACACACCATATAAGTTACGAGTAATCAGTGAAATAATTCTAGAATAAAATACATAATGTCGTTATTCCTTAAGAATTTAGGGAATTGAAGGGATTTTAAGTAATACAAAATGCCAACGTAGTTTTTTCAAATTACATATTTCAGTAAGTAACAAAAAGAATGCTTTTTGTTAGAGAGTATGTTTGCTAATGCAAGCAAACGCTGTTAATAAAATTCTGGCTATTGATATTTAAATGTGTCGGGGAGTGAAAGAGTATATATTGCATCCTAGGTAATTCCCATTTAACCGCATTTAAATATATAGCAACAGGTAAACTGAGCTAAATTCGACAGGGTTTTTTTCCCTTTTTCTTTCTTTCTATCATGTCAGAACATGATGTTGTTTTTAGGATGAGGTTTTTTGGCGTCAACAAGAATCTGTAGGCGAAAAATAAAAATTTCATTATCTGCAAAAACATTTCAAAAAATCAGCTTTCAATAACTCGTTGTCATTGCATTTATAAAAGCTCTGAAGTAAAAAAAAAAAACAAGTTAATGACTACAGCAAATAAAATCTAGAAAAGTGTCATTTTGAGCGCGAGATTATATGAAATGAAATAAATAGGAAATGGGATATTTTTTTTAACAATCAATGCGAGACAAAGTTTTTTGGATCGTTTGCAATACTAAAATGACTTTTTCAAATGAAACAATTAAAATGAATAAAAATATAATTTAACTTGCTCGATCACGTGGTGCTTGGCCTTTCAAGAAATGATGTTCTGACATGATATATTGAAATAGGCATTCATTTTATTTTAATCTTTTATTTCTTTTTTATATACATAAAAGCATGTTTATTCGGAGGAAATATTTGGATACGAATCACATATTGATTACATACGAATATTTTTTAGTCTTACCTGCATATGAAGTGGTCATTTAAATAATAATAACAATAAAAAAAATTAGAATACACTTAGTGTAAACATGTAATTCGAAACTATCCGCTATATTATTGTATTCATTTTGCAGATTGTTTTCCTTCATTTATATTTTTAAACTTACACTCAATTTAAGAATGGTGAAATCGGGTCCGAGATGGCGTTATAGGACATTGTTAACATGAGAGCAAATAGAAAAAGGCTCTAATATTTAGTTATTAAAAAAAATGATTTTTTTTTTGCGTGTGTATGTGTTTCCGTAAAATTGTGGAATGTAACCTATAGATAAATTTAAAAAGCAAAATAATTAGATATATAAATAGAAAATAAAGCAAAAAGTGCGACTCAAACTGAGGACCGGCAGTACAAATTTAAAACACGAAATCCTATTGAAAAATAAAATTTAGTTCGATTCGTTAGAGCCATTTCCGAGATACGAAACACACACACACACACACACACACACACACACACACACACACACACACACACACACACACACACACACACACACACACACACACACACACACACACACACACACACATACACACACACACACACACAAGAACTGCTCGTTTAAATGAGTTTTACTGATGCTCAGATGTTAGTTTCTGCTTGGACTAGTAGCGCCATCTCTTGGACTCTAACAATTAGTTATGAAAAATGTTTTTATTTATTTATTTTTAAATCAGACCTTTCTTCAGGAAAAAGAGCTATGTAGATAAACTTAAAAAGCAAAATCTGATCTAAATGTAACATTTTTTCCCAATCATTAAAGTCATTTCCGTAATAAATATGTATACAAGAATTGCTCATTTAAACATATAATATATATTACACAAAATTTTAGCCATCATTTTTCTAGGCACGTCTATAAGCAAAATCAATAGGTGGGAGTATTATCCCCCAAAATTTTTCCTATATTTTCTAACGAAAGTGTTACGCTCATTCTTCTTCATAAAATTGCGGAATTTGAATACGACTAAAACTTTTTTTTTCTTTCATTACACTACTTTCTTGATGCTTCGTATATGAAAAAATAACAAATGATCTCGCTAAATATAATTCAGACTTTTCAGAATTTTACATTATGATTTAAGTTGACATAAGCACGCGAAATTTAAAAAGGGAAGGAAAAGAAAAAAACCTTGTATAATGAATTGATTAAGCAGAATAGTTATCATATCGCGCTTGTTTTATCTTGATGGCTATCTAAAACTGATCAAAATAAAATTAAAAGCCATTAAAAAATTGTTGTTTTATAAATCTTATTAAACTTTATCTATACGTAGTATAAAATGAAGTATCGTGAATGTGTCTGTATGTTTGAACACAAAAACTCGAGAAATAGTTAACAGATATTGAGATATTTAGACCATTTTGTAGAGCATTTATTGGGGAAGGTTTTAATACATTTAAATCATATCAAAATAAAAAAGGGAATTTTATAATTGAGGTTTTAAATATATCAATAGAAAATAAAGCAAAAAGTGCGACTCAAACTGAGGACCGGCAGTACAAACTTAAAACACGAAATCCTATTGAAAAATAAAATTGTAGCCGTAAACAAAGCTAGTTACCATTGGGCGCCAAAATACTATTCCTGCTAGGGAAAAACAGAACTCTTAAAGAAAGAAGCTAAATTTACTTAAAT
>JAOUZG010044158.1:2075817-2121074 GCA_026289955.1 Argiope argentata | reverse complement strand
AATATTGTATAATATTGTGGAATATTTTTAATATCATAAGATATCGCACAATATTATACAATATTATGGTACAGGATGTGCTACCTGGATAAAATGAATAAAAATATAATTCAACTTGCTTGAGCACATGGTGCTTGGCCGTTCAAGAAATAATTATCTGACATGATACATTGAAATATGAATAGCAGACTTCGTTTTAATCTTTTTATTATTTTTAGTTTGGATGTACATACATTTGAATATTTCCCTCGATTTGCGCAAATTTCACTTCCACCAATTCAACACAACATTGTGTGCTTTTAGTTTCACTGCACTTGTAGATTGCTAACCTCGGTAGTGTCATTATATCTTCGAAACATTTTGTGAATATGAGATCTCACTTTTTTTATATATAAACGGATTGAAAATGATATTCCCTACTGTTGCAGACTCAAATGCACCTTTAGGAAATAATGAAAACAAAATTTATCGTCAAGTTTTACCATCTATCTTCACAATTATATATATATATATATATATACACACATTGAAGTGACAAAAGTCATGGGATGACTGTTAATATCGTGTCGGTCCTCCTTTTGCCCTGCGAAGTGCAACAACTCGACGTGTCATGGACTCCACAAGTCGTTGGAAGTCCTCTGCAGGAATATTGAGCCATGCTGTTTGTATAGACGTCCATAATTGTGAAAGTGTGGATGGTGCAGGAGTTTGGACACGAACGGACCTTCGGATGGTGCCCCATAAATGCTCGATGGGATTCATATCGGGCGATCTAGGTGGCCAGATCATGCGCTGGAATAGTCCGGAAAGTTCTTCAAACCAATCGCGAGCAGTTCTGGCCCGGTGACATGGCGCATTGTCATCCATAAAAATCCCACCGTTGTGTGGATACCTGAAGTCCATGAATGGCTGCAAGTGATCTGCAAGCAGCTGAACATAACCATTTACAATCAATGATCGGTTCAGTTGCCCCAGAAGACCGAGTCCATGCCATGTAAAAACAGCCCACACCATTATGCAGCCACCACCAGCTTAAACAGTGCCTTGCTGACAGTTTGGGTCCATGGCTTCGTGGGGTCTGCGCCACACTCGAACTCTACCATCAGCTCGTAACAACAGAAATCGTGACTCATCTGACCACGACACGGTTTACCTTTGTTCTAGGGACCAGTCGATATGCTCACGAGCCCAGGAGAGTCGCTAGAGGCGATGTCGTGCTGTCAGTAAAGGCACTCGAGTCGGTCTTCTGCTGTCATAGCCCAAGGAAGACAAATTTCGCCGCACAGTCCTATCGGACACATCCCTCGTACGTCCCACATTGATTCCTGCAGTTATTTGACGAAGTGCTGCGTGTCTATTAAAATTGACCATTCTACACAGACGTCGGCGGTCTCGGTCGTTAAGTGCAGGTGGTCGCCCACTGCGCTGTGTATGATGGGATGGGATGCCTGAAATCTCATACTCTCGGCACACTCTTGATACTGTGGATCTCGGAATGTTGAATTCACTAACGATATCCGCAATGGAATGACCCATGCGTCTAGCTCCAACTAACATCCCACGTTCAAAGTCTGTTAATTCTCGTCGTGCCGCCATAAATCACAAAAAACCTGTTCACATGTATAACTTGAACACAAATGAAAGCTCTGTAAAACGAACTGCGCATTTATACTTTTTCGCTGCGATACTACTGCCATCTGTATATTTGCATTTTGCTATCCTATGACTTTTGTCACTTCAGTGTATATATGAATTTTATTCATTTATTGATTTATGCTCTGAAAATTATATTGGCCCTAACAAGTAAAATCGCATTTGTGAAAGGATATTTCTCGTTGAGATTGAATAACAATAATTATATATTTATGGTCAAATATTCATGAACGATTTATTTCCTTGTTTATTTTATTCATCAAATCCAATTAGGTTTTTAAAAAAAAGAACTAAATAAGGAAAATGCTATAGAACAGGGTATAAAATTGTAGCTGTATTCTAAAATTTTGCATAACAAATTGCGTAAATATAAGTTTATTGAGAATTTATTTTTATTTTTTGACATTTATTTATATAGCATTATTTTATTAACAATTATTACTGTTATTAAATATTAATTTTAGAAATAAAGTTATTTATCATTGTTTTTTTTTCTTTACATTTCCACTCATCATTATGTTTATGAATGTTATTAGTTTAATCTTATT
The DNA here is from genome assembly GCA_026289955.1 of Argiope argentata. NCBI lineage: Eukaryota > Metazoa > Arthropoda > Arachnida > Araneae > Araneidae > Argiope > Argiope argentata. The sequence continues at coordinate 2,118,873 of JAOUZG010044158.1, read as the reverse complement.
TTTCCATTAATTCATTTGCTTATTAAACCATGGCGCCATCTAATGGCTTTTTATTGCAAATATCCTTGTAGACTAAACTTTTTAATAGGGTACATATTGGAAATCAAAAATATTTAAAAATTTCAGTAACAACAATGCCCAATAATTTTTTCTAAATTGCTTGAAAGATGCATTTTTACAGCTATAAAACTGTTGTTGTTTGAAAGCAGTAAAATAATTATTTTCAGATTTTCAATTAACGTGGTATGGCTGCAATGATCGAATCAGTTTAGCTTTGACATGCAGCGAAAACTCAAATCTTGTCTTAAATACATAATTATGAATATCATATTAAATATCAATAGCTCAGTTAGTAAAGTGAGATTTTGGACTGCGAATAATATATTTAATTTTCTAACAATGCAATTGATCAAGGCCTCAAAATAGTTCAAATGAGCCATCGTAGCGCCTTGCAACGTAATACGCACTTTCGCTTAATTTTGTTATTAATGATATCATCATTAACTGACGTCTTACTAGATCTAAATTGCAGCACATTTGGAATATCAGTTTTCCAAGTATGGCCTTGACTATAAACCTGTTTTTGTAATAAAACAAAACAGAGTCCGATAAATGTTGTGAATATAATTTTGATGCTGGCCAATATTTCACTTTGTTTCACTTCAACTTTGACTGTATGTTTCGAAACCGAAACCAAAGAATGTGCATATCTCTCGGATTCTTTACTTCGTGTAGAAGTGTTACTGCGCTTTTGGTTATAAAAGTTTAATAGGATCTTTTCTGAGTATTAAACAAATGTAATGAATGAAACATTCATTTTTTCTTTTACTGAAAAGGTGTGATAGCGATTGCTTTAATGCGGAGTTTATGCGCAAGTGATCTGTATAGTTATGTCTACCTTAAGGAAATGCAATTCCTATTTTGAATTTGAATATCTTAGAAGTGACCCAAAATCTAAAGAAAAATTCAATAAATATTTTAATGACTGTGATGAAGAGAATGCGAGAAGAATTTATCTTCATGTTTTATTTGAGATCAAAAAGTCTATTGAAGATGGAAAACTTGATGATCTAAAATGTTTGAATTGGTATATTAATTTTATATCATTAGTAAAATCTGAAGAAATCTTGCGTACTTATTATAGTGATGCTACAAATCCATTTGATGAAGGTAACATAATAATTTTTACCTGCAAGCATAATGGAACAAATATGTTAGAATACTTATTTAGTGATGAATGCACACTAATTAATAATTTATCCATTAAAGTGAAAAATGGCCCAGTACTTCCAAATCATGAAGATAAAGATTGTCATAATGCGTTTTACTATGCAATATGCAATAGTAATTATCACCTCTTGGAAACACTCGTTAATAAATGGCCAAAAGATCATTTCAAAAAGAAACCAGACGATTTGAATGAACTTGTATGTTTGGCATATAAAGAAATTAAACTTAAGAATGTAGCTTTATCAGTTGAAATTCAAGTATGTGTTGAAGCAATTTTAATTAATTCTCATTTTTATGATGATGGTCAAATGCAGAATTTGACGGCTATGAAACTTATAAAAGAAAGAATTCAGTTAGTTCTTGAAAGTATAGACTCATTAAAAAGCTCATACATGAGCACTGAAGAAGATGAAAGCTTCTTACTTATTACAAGATTCATTGCTAAAAATTTATTCATTTTAAAGCAAAAATTAAAGTGCACTTATAACAAATTACCTTGGGAAGAAATTGAATTTTGTTTAACAATATTTGTAAGTTCTAGAATTATGCATCATGAATTGAATTTATTTTATAATTTTATCTTAACCAAAGATAAAATATTGACATATTTAGAGAATTTTGCCAATTTTCTAAAGAAAGAAGCTGTGAATATTGAGAAAATAGAAACTAAAAAGTTAGATAAACTCCCATCATTTAAAAGAAAAACTATTATCAACTCTATTATTAAAGATATACCTGCCTTTAAAGAATTATATGAGGATTACCAACTTGTAAGAGATTTACATTCCTTAGAAACCATCAAAAATTATGCCAACCTAGCAGTTTCTGTCGATCCTACAAATGAAGATGAATGTTTGATTATCAAACGTACAATTCAAATTATTGGTGAGCATTTAAAAAATACTTTAGTGTCTCCAAAGTTATCAGACTCATCATCTGAGCTCATTCTATCCATTCTACCCAAAAACACTTTGAAGATAGTTTCTGATTTGCGTAATTCATTCTCTCATACATATTCTATTGCAAACATGCAGTTGGTTCAAGCCAATGCAGGCATAGACTTCTTCAAAAATATTCAGAATGATGTAAAACAAGTTAGTAATGTTGTACTAAAAATTTTAGCTAGAAATAAAGTTGAAATACTTAAACTGCTGTTAGAAAATATTTTAAAGTGTGAAACACTGGAAGAATTGAAAAATACAATGAAAAGGTTGAAATATGCTGAATTAAAATATATCTTTACTCATAATTCTAACTTAATTGCAAATGAGATCTGTCAGATTGAAAATTTAATTGAAGAAATTAATACTAAAATTAGAAATAAAACTAAGTGGGAAGAAAATATGTTCTGTAAAGTTAAAGAAATAATCAGTTTGGAAAAAAGAAAGATGTTTAAAATGGAACAAGATTATGTAATAGGTTATTCTTATCTGCAAATTATTTTAAAGCATTTTCAATTACTCAAACTAGATAAGAATATTTTGCGAATAATCAAATATAGAGCTAAGAAAACTTTAGAATGTTTCACATCAAATATTGAAAGTGATGGTTTAAAAGTAATTTCTGAAATTATTTTCTTGTTATTTCATATCCATATTGGAAAAATTGGTCAAAACAGGGTTGTTGATGATGTAGATAATTTTACAGAAATAGTAACATTAATCAAAAAACTATTTATTCATATTCAGTTTCAGGTAGGTAATATGAAGCGGTTAGATGATTTAAAACGCAAGTTAAATTGTTATAAACTTGCTGGTATTGATGCAGAAATAGCTTGCAAAGAAGAAAAGGTCTCTAAAAAAGATGCATTAGTTTCTGAATTGTCTACAAAGCTATCCATTTTAAAAAATGTTATTCAGAAAAATAAGTTTGACATCCAATTAATTGAAAATTTTTCATTGTATGAAAATAATCAGAAATTAAAGATCATCATTGAGACTCTAGTATCAGATATACTGTGTATATTTAATGACTGTAAATTATTAACTTATAATTTAGAGTTTTTAGATTATAGTATACCTTTACTTGTAGGAAAAGTTCTACGCAACCACTTGGCGCATAATAATGCTCTGTTAAATGCTTTCCAGTTAAATTGCTCAATTGCAGTGCTTATAAATGCTAGACAAATAGCATTAGAAAAGGACACTGAGCAACATAAACAAATAGGAAAAGTTATAAAAAGTGATTCTCACAAACAAAGAATGATGCATAAAAAAGACTTAAAAATGATTGATGCAAAAAATGCACTATTTGATGCAATAGTTACTGGAAATATTGAAAAATTGCAGCTGTTAATCAAACAAGGAGCAGATGTTAAAGCAAGGAACTTGAATTTATGGACTTCATTACATTTTGCTGCTATGGGAGGTAATATTGAAATCATGAAATTTCTTCTTTATAATGGTTTGAATGTTAATGACAAAGATATCAATGGTCAAACCGCACTCCATGTTGGTTCCTTCTTTGACCAGACAAATATTATTGCTTTTTTAATTGAGAAAACAGAAGTAAATGTAAATGATACTGATAAATTGGGGAAAATTCCTCTCCACATTGCAGCACAAAATGGTCATGAGAATGTTATTAATTTATTAATAAAATACCATTCAGATATTAAAGCAAAAGATGAAATGGGTTGTTCACCTTTATTTTATGCTGTTGTAAATAATTACAAAAAGATTGTACAAATTCTCTTAGACTATGGATCAGTTGATGAAAATGTACAGTTAGGGGGCTTTACATCACTGCATATTGCTGCAGAATCTGGGCATTTGGAAATAGTTGAATTTTTATTAAATAAAGGAGCAAATGTTAATGAAAAAAATGACAAGCAAGCTACTGCACTACACACATCAGCATTAAATGGTCATCTGGACATAGTAAAACTTCTTATTAGTAAAGGTGCTTTGATAAATATTCATACTATTGATGGTGGTACACCATTACACTATGCAGTGGAAAATGGTCATGAAAAGATTGCAAAGTTTCTTTTAAAGCATGGGGCTAATGCCAATGCAGTTGATGGTTGCTCTTATGCACCTTTAAATTTTGCAGCTGAAGATGGGTATTTCGATATAGTTAAAATTTTAGTAGAATACAGAGCTGATATTAAGAATATTACAATGAGTGGTGATACTCCATTGCATCTTGCAGCTAAGAATGGCCATTTAGATATAGTTGAATTTTTGTGCAATAAAAATGCTTTACTCAATTCAAAAAATATAATAGGTTTTACTGCTTTACATTGTTGTTGTTTTTATGGCCATGAACATGTAGTCAATTATCTGATAGAAAAAGGTGCAATAGTGAATGCCACAGATGCAGAAAAACGAATGCCATTGCATTTAGCTGCCTTGAATGGCCATATAAAAATTATTGAAATTTTAATAGGCAAAGGAATTAATCTAAATTCTACTGATATTAATGGATATTCAGCATTACATTTGAGTGTAGAAAATGATAAAGATAATTGTGTAGAATTCTTACTTATTAAAGGGGCTTTGGTTAATCTTTGGAATAATGCTCAGGATTCTCCCTTATTTTCTGCTATTAGAAATCATAATGTGAATATTTTCCGACTACTATTAGCTAAAGGAGCTGATGTGAATTTAACTAACTCTCAATGTTTGAAAGCTTTGCATTGTGCTGCTTTAAGTGGAAATAAGGAAATTATTGAAGAACTAATTAAATTAAGTGCTGATATAAATGATCCATCTGTAATAGGAACTCCACTACACTTAGCTGTTGTAAATAATTCTCTTGAAGTAGTTGAAGTCTTAATTAAAAATGGAGCTCAAGTGGATGCTGAATATAAATCTGAATTTACTCCATTGTGTTTAGCTGTAAAAAAGAATGATAAAGAAATTGTTAAAATATTAATTAAGAATGGAGCAAATGTTAATGCTAGAGATGGTTATCCTTTATTTTCTGCCATTTATCATGGTTTTTATGATATTGTTGATATATTATTACAAAACAAAAATATCAATATTAACAAACTGATATTCAATGACATAACACCACTTCATTTAGCTGCTGAATTAGATCATAAAGTCATAGTTGAAACTTTAATAATTAAAGGTGCAGATGTTAATGCTGTGACAGCTGTTGATAAAGTGACTCCTCTTCATAAAGCTGCTAGTGGGGGAAATCATGAAGTGGTTGAAATTTTACTAAAACAGAAAGCAAAAATAAATGTAAGATCAGCAGATGGATCGGCTCCTTTACATTTAGCTGTTTATCCTGGACATACAAGCGTTGTGAAATTGTTAATAGAAAATGGGGCTAATGTTAATATTGCTGATTACAAAAATAGAACAGCTATTGAACTGGCAGTAGCTCATGGAAAATTAGAGATAGTAAAAATGCTGTCAAAGTTGAAAAGAGTGAGTATACATGATAAGGCCAACGATGGCTTCTCTTTGCTACATATTGCCGCACAATTTGGACATTTAAATGTTATGAAATATTTGATTGAAATAGGAGCTGATATCAATTCAGAAAATGATTCTGGAACCAAACCAATCCATTTTGCTGCTAGAGAAGGTCATAAAGATATTGTGAAGTTTCTGTTAGATATAGATCCTTCAGGTAAACATTTAACTGTAGTTGGCCAAACACCAGTACATTATGCTGTTTTGGGAGGTCATATAGATGTTTTACAATTTTTAATTGATAGGAAGTTTGACATTAATGCTGCTAGTAGAAAAGGGGTATTGCCAGTTCATTTGGCTGTTTTTACCAATAATGAAAATATATTGAAGCTCCTTTTACATCTTGGAGCATTCTATAACGCAATATTTGATGGTTCTACGCCATTAAAAACTTCTCAAGAAAATAATTATGTGCAATGTACTCATTTATTACTATCTGTTGAAAAATTTTTTAATGCTGTAAAGAAAAATAATATTTCAGAAGTTAAAAATTGTATTAAAACTGGTGTTGCAGTTAATGTGAGAAATGCTGATAATATATCACCTTTGCATTATGCTTGTTGGAAAGGTTATGAAAGTATTGTTGATATTCTACTTGAAAATAAAGCTGACCCAAACATTCTGGGGAAAGGAAATTGTACACCTTTGCATTATGCTGCTAAGTTTAATCATTTTACTGTCGTTAAATCTTTACTTCTACATGGTGCAATATATAATGCCATGAGCAGTAATCATAAAACTCCTTTAGATTTTACTACTTATGATGATATTAAAAATTTATTAAAACTAATAGATGAATGTTTTAAAAAAGTTAAAAATGGTAATACTGAAGTTATACTTATGTTGAAAAAAAATAAGGATAGAAATATATTAAGATGCGTACTGAATGCTCATGACAAAGAAAATAAATCTCTCATTATTGCTGGAATCAATTATGATTTTCCAAAAATAAAAGAACTTAAGTCTCTTTCTCTAAATGATGCAGCTATTGAAATTAACAAAGCATATAATATGTTTAACGAAGAGCGTTATCAGGATGCTGTATCTTTTATAGAAATTGTAGTAGAAAAAAGAAAAATATTGTGTGGAGAAGACAGTCTTGAAACTATAGAAATTCAGCAGCTTCAAGCCAAAGCCTTGTATAAATTGTGTAAGTATAATGAGGCTTTGAAGTTACTTGAATCAATTTATCAAAAACAAAAACAGTTATTGGGAATTAGCAGCAGTGACACTTTGGAAACTAGAGGATTTATTGCACTTATCTTCCACAGGCTGGGAAAAGATGAAGACGCAATAACTATTTTTAAAGAAATCCTGCCAAAGCAAAAAGAAATATTAGGTTCAAATCATTTTAAAGTTTTGCAGACTCAAAGTGATATGGCTCTAGCTCTAAATGCAGTTGGTAATTATGAGGAAGCTCTTAGTTTAAACAGAGAAGTGTACAATGCACATAAAAGGATTTTTCATTCAAATCATCCAGCAACTTTAGTTTCTAAAAATAACATTGCTCTTGTTTTGTTGTATCAAGGAAAGCGGGAAGAATCTTTGAAAATTTTCAAAGAAGTTTATGATGCAAGAAAGAAAGTGCTTGGTCCAAATCATTCAGATACTTTAAGAACTTATTCTAATATTACAGCAGTCCAGTCTCTTATGAATAAAAATGATGATCATAGCAATTCATTTGAGGATGTTTTAAATCTGCAGAAAACTGCATTTGGAATGCAGAATTGTGATTCCATTAATACACATGTAAACATGGCAAATAATCTTTTTCAGCAAGGAAAATTACATGAAGCTAAAAGACTATATGAAAAATGTATCGATAATGCAATAACTGTTTTAGGACAAAACCATAAAACTGTTATTTTTATCAAAACCATGTTAAAAGCCATACAGTTTGGTTTTGCAATGAAAGGACAGCAAGATTTTTGTGGAAGTCCAGAAAATTACGATATGGCAGATCTTCTTTCTGAAGATATGCATAAAATGTTTCAAAATATAAATTTTAATAGTGATATTAATGATAAAGGACAAGTTCATGGCTTGACTGAACTGCATTATGCCGTGAGTGAAGAATCATTGATTAAAGTTCAAAATTTATTAAAATCAGGATGTGATTTAATGGCAACTTCAAACAAAGGTAATACTGCTTTACATATTGCAGCAATGAAAGGTAACCCTGATATTGTTGAAATTTTATTAAAACACATGATTGAAAATAATAATTTAAAATTCATTGACTTCATTAATGCACAGACTTCTGGTCATGGCAATGCTGCTCTTCATGTTGCTCCAAACATTAAAACAGTTTTATGTTTGATAAAATATGGAGCAATTTTCAATATTAAAAATAAGAAAGGAGAAACACCTTTGGATGTCGCTAAAAATGAAGATATTCGTAAGATATTGCAAACAATTCATGAACTTTTTGATTCATTTGAAAGTGACAATGACAGAGCTATTTATAATTTGACAAAGCTTAAAGATAATGAGATTTCAGCTGTTTTAAATGCACGAAATTTAAATGGTGACAATTTATTGCAAAATGCCTCCTTATACAAGCCTTCTCTTTTAAATGAGCTTAAAAATTTTTTACTGAAAAAAAATATTACAGCTTAATGAAACTATGATAAATCATAAGTATTTATACTTCATTAAATTTTATTATTTTAATCCTAAATTCAAAATTACTATAAAAGCAAAAAATTTTAAATGTTTTTTTTTTCTATCAAGCTATAGTATTATCTTAGCAAAAAAAAGTTATTTTTAAACATAATTAATATATAATTATCTTGACAGCACAAGTTCATATAATCAACCTGCTATCATTTGCTATCAAAAAGTAAAAGATGACTTGGCCCTTTACATCTGGAAGTTGGGGATTACAGCCAGTGATGCTATACATCCCATTACCTTACTCCTTTCAAATTTAAAGATGACCTGGAAGATCTTTGTAGATATTCCTAAAGAAAAAAGAAGTTAGGATTTTAAAGCAATATCTATTATCTCCCTTACTCACATCTGAAATTCAAACATGTTTTGTAAATATATGGAATCTAAGATTTAACTGGAACATTGTATTGAAGATTAAATAATCATTGCTTTTGCATTTAAAAATTTTGGAAATATTTTTTGAAATCTAATGAATCTTTGTTATGTATTTTAAAAATATGTAGTAATTAATTTTTTAATTGTTAAAGAATGTTATTTTTAAAAAGACTTTTAATATATAATTAAATTTTTTAAACAAAAGTAAGAGTTTATATTTTAATTTCTTTTTTAAAGGTTATACATTTATCTTATGTAAATATAATATCGCCTGTAAAACAATTTTTTGTATGTTTTAGGTCTCTAATAATATCTTTATGTATGCAAATATATATATATTAATGACTGTTTTATCATTTTTTTTGCATAAAGTATTTTGTAATATACTCAATTACTTTCGTATTTTGTATATATAATTCAATTGTAATTTTGTAATATTTTGTATATATAATTCAATTACTTTCATTTTTTAGTTTTTTTATAAACTGCATTTGCAAAAGTTAAGATTTCAAATTTGTTAAAATTAAGGAGGGAAAAAAAAGCTAAAAAATGTATTTTAAAAGATACTTTTTTAAAAAAAATCCCATATAATCGCCATTTACTTTCTACTGCAAAATTGAAATGAGAATATTGTTTTAGTTTATTTATATTTGTTATTATTTATATTTGTTTTATATTTCAGTTATGCTTTGTAAATACAGCAGAACATAAGCATTTTTTCTGTGATAAAAATTTTAAGCAAATCTTGATTTAATACTTTTTATTCATTTTAGAAATATCAGCATGCAAATAAAATCATACCCTAATAGAAGAGACTGTGTAGTACTTTCAGAAATTATATGTATATATTTTTTATGTAGTTGCTAATTGAAAAAAGTCACATTCATTAATATTAAAAAATAAATTGAAAATAATTCATGTAAGTTTTATTCTTATGTGAATCATAAATGTTATGTTATTACTTAAGCTCTTTTTTGTAAAAGCTGTTACTTCCATATAGACCATTTTGTATATGTATGAATATTTTTGATATTCAATTTTAATCAAATTGAACTCCTGAATTTTTTGAAAAAGTTTACCAATTTTGAGATTTCAACTGTCAAACTATATAGCATGTGATTCAAACATTCAAAAAAATTTCATAATAATGGATTTGAACAAAGTCCATTATTTCAAATAATAATGGACTTGGACATATTTTTATAATTTGGCAATAGTTTTTCTGGGTACTTTAAGGCTGCTATTAAAACTGGATTGTACCTTTAAAATGGCTGAAAAGTGTTAAGATATGAACAGCTTACACTAGTAAGATGACTTTAAAAAAATTGTAAATGTAGTGATTAGCTTTAATATCTTTGCTTGAAACTGTATTTTCAAAATAATGAGATACCTTATTTTTTTTTCTTCTGGTGAAATCTATTGATGTACTATATTTTATTTCTTGAATAATAATTTTCTGAAAATTTGATACTTAAAAAAGAACGAAAAAAAAAAACAATTACAGCTCTTTTAAGGAATAATGCTACGATTTTTAAAACTGTTATGTTACATTATTTTTTTGCTGTCATTTTTCTTAGTGTAATTTTAAAGTATACTGATTTGAACTTTAAAAAAAATTATCATTTTTTAACTATGAACTAAATGTCTAGAAAATATTTTAAAATATTTTGAAAAGAAAAATGAAGATACTATTTTTACGTTGATATTTGCTTTTGGTTTAAAAATTCATCATATCTTTGTACTTTTTAATTGTCAAGCAGACATTGGAATTTATAATTATGTATTAAAAATTTTAGGATTAATGTTTTAATCTCGGGGGAATAATAATATGCAAGTATAAGCTTTAGATTCGGCTTAAAGCATCGCATGCAGGTATATTTCAGTATGGACTCACATGTGAAACACAGTAGCATAAATCTAAATGTTTTATGTGATTCATGCTCTAATTATAGGCTCCAAAAGATGTAAAAGTATGTTTCCTGTATGTGATAAGTGAAGAAAATAATTGTTAATCAACTTTTTAAAATATTTTTAAGTCCTGCAACTATTTTTTTATTATTTTCTTCACTTAAAAACTTCAGTTTTTTTTCATATGATTGTTATATTATATGAATGTAACTTCATATAATGTAATAAATGCATATATGCAAATAATGTAATAATTTATGTAAATAACTATGTATAATGTAAATAAATGCATTTTAAATCTATTTTATTGTAAAATTTATTTCTGAATAAATAAATTCTATTTTTTGCAAGCTGAAGTTTTTAAAAAAATGTTTAAATTGCTATCACATATTGTCTGTTATACTAAAATGTAATAGGCAAAATTTGCCAAACATTTTTCATTGATGCAGAATGTTTGTACAGAATGACAAACTCCAATTGTAATTCAATTTACCTATTAAAAATATATCCTACATGTTGCTACATGCTCTGTCTCAGCAATATATTGAAGACTTTTTTGGACTTTTAATTATATTTTTATATTGGACTTTTAATTATATTTTTATATTGTTGGAAAAATGTCTTCTTTTAATAAAGATGCTTATGTGTGTATGTTGACATTTTACTGACCAAACAATTTGACCTGAAGCTCTCATATTTGCCACATATATAATTTAGATGGGGAAGATAATATGCAAATTGTTTGAATTTTAATAAATTAAAAATCTAGTTAGATTTTGATATTTTTTCAAAATAATATCCACTATTTTGAAATATGAAAAAATGTCTTTTTAATGATGCCAATCTATTTGCAGTAAAATTCTAATTAATTAGCTTTGAAACATACTTTTTAAAGTGTATTTTGCAAAAATATTTTCCCTGTTGTGAATAATATTTAAATTGTTTTCATTGTTTTATTAAGTATTTGATCACACTTTTTTTTTTCTATTTTTGAAAGTTAAAGATGAATTCTGTCTGTCTTCTGAAAAAAGTGGAATTACAATGCCACTAAAATTATAGAATTGATAAATTCAATATAACTTTTATGATGTCATAGAACTGATCTCCATTAGAAAAGTATGAACTCATGGCCATAATGCATTTGTGCATTCTAATTGAAATTGTATGTTATCTGTATCTCTACTGAACCAGCTTGTTACCAAAAGAAACTATTAATGTTAATAAAATGCATTTTTAGGGTGTTGCATAATCATGGCATGCATCATTGGAGAAAAGAATATAGTTCTGAGGGGAAAAAATGAAAGAGTTTTTATTTATATATTGAGTCAAGAAATTATAAATGTACATTTTTATAAAGTCTTGCAAGTCATATTCAGTAGAATAATCTTATTTAATAATTTCAACTTTTTGTTAGCAAAAATTTTGCTTGAATAGATCAATATTATTTAAAAATAACTCGTAATATTGAGAGAGCATTGCATAACTCCCATCAAATTGGTATTCTCAAGACCAAACTTGTCAATTTTCTCATATTGTACTTTATTTTTTGATCAAATGACTTCTGATTATCAAATTTTGATAATCTATTTTTTAGTTGCTGACTTGTGATAGTTTAAAAGTTGGTATTGTTCAGAATAATAGATATTTAAACATTAAGATTTCAGGTGAATTAATCCTTCTTAAACTAAATTAATCTTTCTTACACATTACAAAAAAGGTATTAAAATAGTACTTAAAAAATTAATTCTATGCAATGTTTGGATTTTATCTAAAATCTATAAAATATTAGTGCTATTATGGGAACACCAGAATTTTATTGTCAGTATACATGAATTATAGCTTTTTATTTTTCTAAAATAAAATAAAGTGCTTTTTCATTTAGTTGGAAAATTTTATTGAATTCTGTAAAATTGTGCTGTTTGGTATTATTTAAAATTAATTTAATAGTCTATCTACAAGGTAGAGTTAATCTGATATTTTAACATTTATATATAACTGGTCATAAATTTAAAAGTTGTATATCAATTCTTCAAGCAACAAAACTGATATATGAAGAGTGTATATAAAAACAAATGACAGTTGCTGTACACAAACAAAGCATGAAGTCATATTTATATTTTCAAAAAATTTTTTTAATATTATTTTGTAGTACTGTATGCATAAGTTTTAAAATTTGTTCCATATTCTTACATTGCTTTTAGCATAATTTTGGTATATGATGAATGGCTTTATTTTTGGAAGTAATAAATCAATTTATAACTGGTGATAGGTTTTTGAATTTTGTATTATAAAAACTGTCCTGTATGATCTATTTTCATAGCTATTTCTAACAACTATAATTTTTCAATATGAATAAATATTGAATTAAATATCATTACTTAATTATATATTTCAGTAACCAATGTTACAATAAAATAAGGCATTTTATGGATTATTAATTTTATTTATGAATTATTAATATTCATTTCCAATTATAAAATTGCAGAGGTATTTTTTTAAATTCTAAACTTTGATGCTACATCATTTTCTTTGTTTTTTTCTGTGATGCATTTCTTATCACCATGTGTTAAAGTCTTATCATCATCTGTTAAATACATTATATTCATTATTCTCTTTATTATGGAATTAATTAAAATGTTTAATTACAGCTTCAAAGGAAAAAAAATATATTTGTTTATATTTATGAAAATCTGAAGTTTGATATTGGTAAAAGAGAAATATATATCTCTGAATATATAATAAGCAATTTCATAAATAATTACATTCATCTGTAAAAGATTGAATTTTGTAGAAATATTAGTTCATATTATCAGTGATGAGGTTACATAAGCAACAGGTTGGTAAATATTTTTTTGGCTATTTACTTAAAGTCTGAAAAAATAGTTAAAATCTAGTTACTCTTACAAAAAAGGGGGTGGGGGATGGAGGAATGGAAGAATTTATGATGAATGAGTGGGTGATCAATTCTTATTTCAAGATGAAACAAACTTTACAGGTATAAATATTTATATATTGTGTTGTTTTTATTATTTTTTTATTAAAGTCTTGTCGAAATTTTTAAAGGAATTGCTATCAAATTTTAGAATAAAATTTTCTTGAACTTCAAATTAATAATAAAAATAATTAAAAGCAAACAGTGTCTGAAATAATAAAATTTAAAAAAACTTTTTTTAAACATTGTTTATGTAATGTTGAAAAAATTATACACAATTTGGAATTAGTAATAAAGTTACAAAATGATTAGTGTTGAATAATGTATGAATTCATGTAGTCGAGAAAAAAAAATTATAAAAGGTTTTTTTAACAACTTCCAATGAAGAGATTGTATATTAGTTTACTTCGCCTTGTAGTTTAGATTTCAAATTAATTCGCTCAGTAGTGAAATTCAAGTTGATTTGAATTTCACTACTGAGCAAATGTTAAGCAGCAAATATAATTATAAGGAATTCAATTAATCACAGATTTTGTTCATTACGGGGGAATGGTGAGATAAGTAAACTAAAATGGAAAGAATTAGAATATGAGTTCACTGTTAGGTTCGAAGAGAGTTCATATGGCTTCAGTATAATGAATGTAGAAGTTGTCCATTTTAAATGTATCTGTATATCAGCTGCAACTGAAAAAACTTGCAGCATTTTTAATTGAATTCACTGTGAAAGAAAAGGAACAAAATCTGACATCTGTAAAAGTAATGTGATGACATATATATCACACTATTAGAAGCATCTGTACTGAAAAGGAGACAATTTGAGATACAACAGATATATAAGAAGGTGTTTAAAATCAGAAATAGAAGAAATGAAAATAAAATTGGCTGTGGTAAGTGATAGAAATGGAATGAGAATTGGATTTCGGGTACTTGGATCCGGGCAGCATATAAACTAACCTTACATTGATAGGACCCACAGAGAAGGATATCTTTCTCTGTGATAGGAACCTTACAAAAATTTAAGCCCGCTGATTGGTTGGACTCATCCTACGTCATGAAATGTGATGTTTAAGGATTAGCACAGCGCTTCTCTGGTTTTAAACATAAAAAATTCATACAGTTTCTTTTTCTCAATCTTTATGAAATGTCTCTGTTTTTGGAGACATATCTTCCGACCATTTTATAATGAAGTGGAATCATTTATTCCAGACTAAATTTTTTGACGCAGTGATGTGAAAATTTTGGAATTCTACAAATGGGTAGCGAAATTCGGAAAATTGACGAACACGAATTGGAATTCAAAATAAAGAAGAAATCGTGAACAAAAAATATCTCTGCGTCAATTAAAATATGTTTCTCTGTATCATTTATTTTATTCGCTTGTAAACATTTCTAAATATCCGTCTTTTGGAGACGAATTAAAATTACACCATGGCGCCCTCTATTATAAAAATTAGCTAACTAGAATTTTTTTTGTGTAAATAAAAAAAAAACATTCAAATTAAAAGATTTTGAATAGCCGACTGTTATAAGCTTCAAATTGTGCGGCTTTCTATCCCTTCTATATTCTTAAGCTATATCTGTAAAAAACACAACAGAAATAATATTATTTTCCCCAATTTAACGCATATATAGCAAGTTTGGTCTAAAAAACGCCTTGTAAAAAGTTTATTTCAGAAAGGAAAAAAAAAATAAAACTAGAATTCATTTAAAAATCCTTGAAATGTTTCCGAATGAAAATAAAAAATTTTGGTAAATGAAAGCTGGCTTGAAAAATGGGAATTTATTATTATATTATTTTGTCTCTTAAAAATTGTAAATTTTTCACATCGCTGCGAACAGCAATTACATTCTGTGCATATGACTCAACTTCATTATAAAATGAAGTTGGAAGTTTAGTCTCCGAAAACACAGACATTTCAAAGAGAATGAAAAAAATAATATGTATTAAGTAGTTATGTCAAAAAAAAAAGAAAAGAAAAAAGAACAAAGGTTCGCTCTTAGTACACAAATATATCAGTTGACATCACAAGTCCTGACGTAGGATGAGCCCAACCAATCAGCGAGCTTAAATTTTTGTAAGGTTCCTATCAATGTAAGGTTAGTTTCTATGCATCCGGGCGCAAGCGGAAAATTACCAAAGAAATTTAGTGGAATTCTATGCTTGCTCTCGGGTAACGGAATAGTACAGGAATCCACTATGGTAATTTAATCAGAAACGTAGATTGTTGTTACTAAGAGTCACAGATAAATTGATTTTTGATATTGAGTTCTCTCATCTGTTAGTATGCCGGCGTCCTGGTACAGAGGAAGCACGTCTTCCTCATAATCCGGGGATGGTTGTTTTGTGTACTATCAGTAAAACTTGAAAGAAGTAAGATATTGGGATTTATAGCATCAATGGCTGTTATCCCCAGTTTCCAGATGGAGAGAACAAAAAAGTTTCATCAGAAACACAAGAGTGTATTATCAGTGAGCTGTGTGAATGTGCCCCCACCCCTGTAAAAAGGAGCTGTGAAAGCGAATGTGTGTGTGTCATCCTCATATGAGCTGGCAGATTTCTGCCTTCAGGTACTCATGGGTTCATATCCTCAGAAGGTACTGCTCTGCATCACCTATTTCCGTTGTAAAGCGGACACGAGATTATCATCATCTATTAATATGGAATGGATTTACATTAATGTTTTGTTAACAATTTAAAACTGTTTTTATGAATCGTTTACTGAAAATTAATACCACATTTCAGGAAGAGCACAATTTTGATGATAAAATCAGTATATTAAGTAAGAAGGTTTCTTTTCGATTCTTGCTACTTTATTGAATAACTTGGTTCTAGCGCGACTTTATGTCACTCACACACGTATGCAAACAAAAGAAAAACAATCCACCCACAGAGTTTTCTCTGAGAATCCACCTACGCTTCAAATCGATTTGAAACATAAACAAGAATTGGATATCTCCCAGTGAGAAATAGTTCTTGACAAGCACTTATTAATTATTCGATGTTTTTTTAACCTAATTGTATTAATTATTTTTTGAGACTTTGCTCAAAACTTTCTTAGTTCACTGAGAAAAGGTTGTTCTTTGCCAAAATGAAAGTAGTTCATGTAGCTACAATTTTATTTCTATATTTTATCAAGTCTGGTAAGAGATTTTTTCCCCTATTAAATATTTATTTGAATTTATTTTGTGTTATACATTTGTAATAATCAAAATTCTATGCCTCAACTTTAATTCAATCAGATTACTCTTATCATTACTAAACAGTAAATTCTCAAAACTTCATGAAAAAAATATTAAGTATTATATTACTATAGAATGAATTGAGTTAATCTTTGGTGTAATCTTTAAAAATTAGTTCAATCTTCAAATTGTGTAAATAAAAATAATAATTGAAAAGAAATTAGAGAACATTTGTATCAATGTTATATGCTGACGAAGTATTGGAGAGAAGATAAAATTTCATCCTTTCTACATCTAACATAGCAGGGGATAAGAGCCGTTTTTTTATCCTTACTCTTATTATTTTCAAGTTTCATTGAAGAAAAAAAAGATTGTATAATTATAGTGCAATATAAGAAAAACTGTTTAAATTAATACTTCTGTTCAATTCATTAATTAATATTAATTGTTACAAACTAATAGCTTTCTTTATCCCATTATTGGCCCCTGAAAATCTTTTTATCTTAGAAAAAGAAAAAAAATTATGAAATATAATGATTTTCATCAGGGAAATTATAATATTTTTTCTTTTTGCTTCAATCATGATTTATATTATTTCAATGTTTCATATTTATATTCTAAAAGATGTTTTAAAAATATCTATTCTATTTTCATATAGTATCAAGTATATGAATTTAATATTAAAGAAATACAACAATGTTCATATACATTTTTAATTTGTATGTAACGAATAAAAAATCATGATCATTATGTTAGTTAAAATGATAATTGAAACTCGTTGAATATTAAACACAATGTGTACAACAATAAAAAAACAATGACATACTTTTATTAACTCGAGATCTCCCAACTATTTTAAAGTTTTTTGTAAACAATATTAATTGTACAGTTTAATATCAAACTCAAGTTGCCCATTAGTGAAATGCAATTTTTGTATGTTGATGCAAAAAAAATTTATGAAATAATGAAACTCTAATTTTTATAGTTTCTCATTATTCTAATTTTTTCTTAAATGGTCTAAAATTTCGTCTTTCAACCTTCTTGTAATAAGAATGGAGAATTTTAATATCATTAATTATTCATTATTTCTAACATTTCTAATGTTAACATTTTGTAATTCTGAATGCTCCTGCTATCAAAATTCTTTTTCTCTCCTTTCTTAATTACTAGTGTTAGAAACCAGGATTAGAAACTAAAAAACTTTGTTAAAATGTAATTAAGAATTTTTACTTGATATATTAAGTTTCCAACTCAAGCAGTGTATTTGTGTAATGGTAGCACTTTTGATTTCCTTAATATATTCCTGTTAAGTCATATGACTAAGCAGATTTTTTTAAATACCAACAGTTGGTTTTAGTAACCTACCAGCTTTCTAGGTTAAGCATGTATACAAATTTTTTTGAAATACTTATATGAACCCAGTCTCAATGATATCTGCTACTAAGTAATAAAATAAATTGATAGGGAAAAGTGGCTGAGACTGGCCTTGTTGTTTTAGCTGTAAAAATTCACTTAGCAACATCTTTCAAAATTAGAATGTAATAATAGTAGGCGAGTATTGATAAGGTATCTAGATTTCATGAGCTTTCAGATGAAATGAAAATTTTCTTGTTTTTGAAACTGCCGAACTGATATCTTGGTTTTGGAACATATTTTAAAGTAGAGATAAATTTTAATAGCATTCCAGATTTTTTAAAGAAAAATCAGCTATATGTACTAAACATTTATTATCAAAAAATAACTTAAAAATTGGAATTCACCAATCTAACAATGTAACATAGAAACTTATTAGTGAGTGGTCAAGCAAATAATGCGAAGACATAAATAAGAACAAACTTGCCGAACAGAAACAGAATTGGTGAAATATTACCCAAATCCAACACTTCTTCCTAATATTTAGGCCGAATTCAAAATATCAGGAAATTAAAGAAAAACTTTCAATTACGAAAACAAACACACAATGCTTATGAAATAATTAAAAAATAATTAAGCATCAAAATTAATTTTTTTAGACAAACGTTGATATTAATAATCAGTTTAGCTTTTAAACTAAATTCTTGACCAGTCCATCACACAAGTTCCAATTAACTGAATACTTAAGAGATGTTTAGTCAAAATATCTGTAGTTTGTTCTGATGATGGAATATATTCTACCTTCAAAATGCCTCATTCAACCTTCTCTTTTAATTAATGAAAACATACATCGGTGTGCTTGAATTTTTCGTGCCGTTTGATTTTTCTGGGAACTTTTATGGCACTGTGATTGTCAAAAAATACAGTGGGAGTGCCATCATATTCAGTAAACTCCTTGAAGAGCAATTTAAACCAAATAATCCCATTAGCTGCTTCAATGGCTGCAACATATTCTGCTTCAGATGATGAAATTGTAACAGAATGTTGCAATTGGGACCATTAAGCTATTACTGCAACTGCATTTGTTGAAACCATACTAGATGATGAGCATCTGGTCTTAACATCACTGTCATATCTTGTAAAGAACAGTAAAGGCAATATGTTGACTAGTAGTCATTGCAAGATATTGTAAACAATCTACAACCTCTCTGTACGTAACATCAACCAAGGTTGGATCTCCTTCCTGAGATTTAGCCAAATCACATGATGTAGAAAGAGCCTTCAAATTTTCTAACCAGAACCTTTTTAATATCTTTTAAGCATATAAATGTGGAAGCAAATATGTTCTTTCTCTGGAAGAACTCACTACAAAGCGGTGTCTTAGGGTTAAATATATATTCTATTGTACACATTCAAAGAATTTTGCTATTTCTGACTTGAATTTTTTTTCTCTCACTATTTTGGACAGAAGAAAATATTGTCTTATTTACATCTTGCTGCATTAGGTATTTGTTTTTGCAGTTTCCAAACCATGTTTAAAACTTGTTGCTGTTGTCAACATATAAATTTCTCAGTGTTCTGTTGTCAATACATCTTTCCAAATTTATATAAAATGTTAAGCTTTTCTTTCACTGAAAAAAGTTTTTGTTTCTAACAATCTCCTGTGCTTAGTAATGTTTCAGAAATCAAATGCTCTGCAAAACCATTAAATAAATGATTGAGCAACAGAAAAGTTTACTCCTACCCTATTCATGCAAAACTAATGTAACATATTTATCACCCCTGAGCAAGATGGAAACTTTTGCTATTTGAAAAGCAATCTAGTGTTTTTCTCACAAATTAATGTTTAAAAAAAATTGGTTATTGAAATAATTTTATTTTCATTTCAGGGTTTATTTTAGTTAAATCGGTTTTTTTAGCTTAGTTTTATTTGAGAATATATATATATATATATATATATATATAAATAAATTTATATATATTTTATTATATATATATATATATATATATCTATTATAATAAAAATGGAGCTCGAAATGCGTTGCTAAGCGCAAAACTGGAGAACGGCTCGACCGATTCGGCTAATTTTTAGTTTAATAGTTTCGTTAAGACACGAGGATGGTTCTTATGGAAAGAAAAAATGAAAAAACTGCGAGGAAAATAGTTAAAACGACACTTTTCTAACTTTCCCGCCAAAAATCTGCATTTCCTTCCCCCACGCCAACTGAGTGAGATAGCAGGAAGTAATAAATTATGATTTGTTTAGAAAGAAATGCGCGAAGTCAGTTGGTTTTCATTCATAGATAACGGGATGTTTAAAAAAGAAACAAAATAGCTGCTTTTATTATTAGTCTGTATGGATATTTAATCTATGCCTGCTCAAAATAAAATTTTGGCACGGAAGAAAAAAAAAGAATAACAAAGTGAAAATAGGGTTTGTAGAAACAAAATTAGTGAAGAAAAAAAGGATAGAAAAAAAAAAAAAGAAAAGAAAAGAAGGATGTGTGTGTATCAATATTATTTCCTCTGTGTGCGGCATTTTCCGAGCTTTTTTTAAACTTTCGCATCTCTTAAAAACCAATTGTCTTTATTGTTTAGTGTGTTTACATTTATGAAAATTTGAATCTCATTATTCTATGAAAACGTAGAATTTTAGACCTTTCCCTCCACCATTTAAGTAAAATATCAATTCCGGGATAATCATTGCTCGGATAGAAAGAGAAAGATGAATAGCACAATGAACAGAACATCTGAAGAAAATAATACTAAATAATACTCTAAATGAATTATATGATTATCAAAATTTGTTTGGTTTAAAAATATTTTGATGAAAATCCTGTTATGAGACACAGCTAAATAAAATATTATATGAAAATTTTAGCGAGCATTAATACTGGCGAACCGACTGGTCGCCAAGGGCGGCTAGTATATATATATATATAAAATCAGTTTTTATTTTTGTTAAATCAATTCACTTTTTTTAGCTGTTTTATTTGGAAAGAATATGCACACGCACATATATACTTTTATTCCTCATAAGAAAAGTTTATTCGAATAAGTTCTGTTGTTCGATTTTACTACATATAATAATATATGGTATAAATTATAATTAAAGAAACAGATTGAGAAAATTCTAGGTTCAAACTTAACAATTAAAATAGCTTATTTATTGCAGAAAGTTTGTTTGAAAACTGAAGTTATTCTTTCCATAGAAATTAATATAAAATCTCTGAAAAACATTTAAAATGCATCTCAAAAATGGTAAATAAAAACTAAGTATTGTACAAAGCTTAATTAATTTTTCTGTAAATGGAAAATAGTTAGAAAATGGAATGTTTTTTTTTAATGACCCCTTCCCTTCTTCTATTTCATGGCACATCTTAACATTTTATCAAACCATATTGACATTCATATTATCCTATTAGGGTTTTTTTTCCCAAGTATGCTTAAAGTACTGACATTTTTAATTAATAACTATGACATTTTTTTTTTTACAAAATTTTTCACTTCTTATTTTATTTATAAAAATTTTAAGTCAATTTATTTATAATTGCTTTATGTTTTTGATTCTGTTGTTGTTCTGATTCTTTCACTCTGTATTTTGGCAAGTTTTCAACTCAATTTCTATTTTTTACCCATACTTTATTTTTCTGCAGTGTGCAATATATTTTAACATTAGTGGAATCTTTATGATATTCTCTGAGGTTTCTGTGTGTAACATATATGAAAGGCAATTTCTTGCTGCCAAACTTTTTTGTTAAAATATTACAATTACAAATAGTAAAATATTGTTTCTTTCATCTAACTAATTCAGGAAGTTAATTCTTTGCCAATAAAAATTACCTTAAAAATTGTCACTGTGAAACCTAGAAATGTATTTATAAAAATTTATATTTTCCTCTCATGTTAAATTTTATGAATTTATATATATATATATAGTAAATTAAACTTGTGATTTTTTTTCCTAATTAAAGTTATTGATAATTATTTTCAATAATATATTCATTATAAGCAATGTTTTTTGAAAAAAATTTCCTACTTCTAAAGAATTTTTATTTTAGCATTTAGCTACAATTCTGATATATTACTAACTATATTTTACCTCCGACTTCGTACACATGGAAATTTTGATGTGTTTGTATGAGAACTGGCGAATGATCATATTGTAAAATGTCATCAAACCGTATCATTATAATGTTGTTAAAAATAATTTTCGCCAAAAAAAAAGTTTGTTGCCAAATTTTTAAATTTTCTTAAAGAAATTTTTAATTTCCATTATATAAATTAGAAATTTTTAATTTCCTTTATTATATTCTATTTTGTTACTTTTCTGTTAGCCGGGTGTAAGCAAAAAATAACCAAATAATGTAGAATTCCACCAAATTTCTTTGACGACTTTTCACTTGCGCTTGGCTAACTGAAAAGTGCTTTTATTTTAATTCAAAAGTACTCCAGAATGAAACCGAAAAATCGATTTAGTAACAATGTTTAGTTTTAAAGGTATCAAACACACACACACAAATAATTAAAAAAAACTCAGAATCGTTTGAAATATCCGGTTGAAAACATGTTAAGCCTTACTCATTCGGCGGTGGGGAAACGAAATTTTTTGGCTAGAAAGTTAGTTTTTAATTAATAAAAAATTAACCACTTGATTAACTGAAATAAATAGTAGCTTATGTACTATTCTAGACTATAATCTATCACTGCTAAATTTGATCTAATTTCGTTCTGCCGTTCTAGCGTGATTGACTAACATCTGTTCATCCATCCAATCTTCCACCTATATATTACTAGTATCGATGGTATCTGTGTTTTTTATTTGGGAATTTCCTTGATTTCCAAATTTTCTTAATTTAAATATTTGTAGGTTTCTTCCATAATTTCTTACGATCTGGAATTCTCTAAATTAAAATTTTTATTATCCAGGACAAACTAATTCAAATGCACAAAATTATCTCATTAAACTGTGAAAAATATTTTACTTTCCTTCTTTGATCAGAATTAATTAATAATTAATTGTTTTTTTTTTTTTTTTTTTTTTAGATCTTGCTTTGACTCATTCTTATATAAAGAGTCTCAGTGGAAAACCTTCCTTAGGAGAAAGTCATGATCATTCCAGCAATGAAATTCCTCATGAGGGATTAAAGCCTAAATATGATGACCAGCATCACTATTATCTGCCTATGCAAACTACATTTGGTTCTTATCTGGATCCATCTGCTTATGGGGCTTCGATCACTTCTCCACCCAATATAGCTCCTTCATCTGTTCAGAAAAGTTATGATCAGACAGTTTTCACTGAAGTTGAACAAGGTAGGTATTGTGCAAATAAATAAATGTATAATGAAGCTTTATGAATCCATCAGCGCACATATTTTTAGCTTTATCCTTTTTCTTTTGTTTTGAAGTTATAGGAATGTATAAAAGTTTACACCTATTATTTCTTATATCTTCATGGGAGAAGCCAGATGATGATTAGAACAGCAGAAATCGATGAACCAATGCATTTCATTGTTTACTGGGAAAATTGGGATCAAATTGATCTATGCATATGTTAATATTTCAGAATCATTTTACTTTATTACTATGACACTGTACAAGTACCAGAGATTCAGACATTTTGCAAATGTTCCTACCGATGACAAAAATGTTAGTTCGGTTTTGTCCAATATTCATGAAATTTTAGAATATGATCATGATACAGAACTGAAACAAGAACAGGATTGAGAATGTCAATGCTGAATACTCTGGATAATTTGATTGGAAGTCTTTTCTAGTTCTTTATATAGAATAGATTTTCTCATTATATGAATAAATTATTTCAAAATTTATTCATATAATAAAAGAATGAATTATATAAATTCAATTTATTCATTCTATTCTGAATGAGGAATAGGAAAAGTATTTTTTGAGTATGTGTAAAAAAATGAAAGATAAAAGTTACAAATCTTCAAAGTTGTATGTTTAAGTTTCTTTCCCCTCAAAATTTCAAATGTAAACTCCTTATTAAATATAGATTTTCTTATTTTTTTAAAATATTTATGGTTAGAAAAAAAAAAAGACTTACTTTAAAAATAAGTTTTATTTGAATTGTTAAATAAGAGAAAGAAATGAATGATGAAGAGATATGGGAAAATGGGGCTAAGTTCGATTTTAATTTTTTCTTATTAAACATCGCTTTTCTATCTTAAATAGAACACACTTTCATAAAAAAAATATTTATATAATTTGGCCTAATTTTAATTGTATACAAATACACTATAAAATAAGGAGTAAGTGCCTGAAAAATTGAAATCCAGATAACTCCATGTATGAGCTAAATGTTAATCTTTGTCTATAAAAATTATAATGACATCTATATAATTATAATTATTTAATTACACTTCACTTTAACTTGCCTCTTTTTACAGTTGTAAAGATATAAAGATGTGGTTGATTCTTTTTACCCAATTTGTGCTATCTTCCAAATTCTGTGCACTTTTGCATTTTTGATGGCTTTGTGAGCCACTTTAATGTTTCTTAATCATAAGATTATCACTATTAAATTAAATCTTGATTTCTGTATCAGCTCATAGTGATTTAGAGAAAAATTTATTTCTAATTTAAAAAGTTGAAAATATTTAATGTAGATTTAAAAAATCTGTTTAATACATTAATCAAAGTGTTTTAAAAAATGATTTGAATTGATTTGATCTCTGTATCAATTGAGAATTCAATCTTTGATTTATATGCTAATCAAAATTTTACTCTTTAAAAATTTTTATTAACTGTCCACTTTCAACAGTTGCTTTGTTTTTGCATTGGTTGTGCTAAATTTCAACTGAAACTTTTGATTTCTTTTGAAATTAATTTTTTTAATCAATTTTTTTAAAAATTTCACATTTAGTTTAACATTTAAGATGTTTTATTTTAGTAGCTGATCCACATGTCCTATTCATTAGCTTGCAGACCTCCCCTGTGCGCTGTGTGAGATTCTAATGTTGAACAGCCACTGGGGGAGTGTCCCTGCTCTTTTTGTCTTATTCATTATATACTTGAGTTTAGATAATTGATTTAAGACTCCTAATGTAATTCTGCTCCATCTAATATGTAAATGCGCATTGTCAGCACGAACTTAACTTTTTTTATTCTTTTGAAAAATGTGTGTTTCTAATATAACTGTGAATGCATCTTGCAACCAACAGAATGCTAATTGGAAAAGTAATTACTGATGGAAGGAATTAAAGAATAGCAAAAGTAATTATTTAGTCATTAAACAAATGTTCTAATAAGATGAAAATCTCGGAAATTTTTGTTTGCAGAGTTCACAAAAAATTATTAAATAAAAAGAATAGTAAAATTTATTCTGATATTATTAAAATAAATAAATAATATAGCAGAATCTGTTTTCCTTCAGTTTGCATTGGAGGCAAAGAAGTATGTCTTATGATATTTGCTAAAATACTGGAAATGTTTTGAATTTCATTCCGATAATAAAAAGAGATTGTTGCAAATTATGTAAAAATATATGTATGTATTATTTTAATTTGTTAAAGGAAAAAGATGCAGATACTTATAGGATGATTGATTTTATTGCACAGTTATTGAGAGAATTAAATGTTTATTTTTATGTTTATTTATTTATTTTGAAGTTTTAAAAGTAAATATTTTTGAAAATACTTTTTTTTCCTTGCTAGCACAAGCTTTTGAACATCTATTTAAACTTATAAATTAAAAAATATATATATATTATTCCAAATTTTTTGCTATTTCTGAGTATTACTTAGATTTCTTTTTTCAAAGTCATTCTTTATTTCTTTACCCTACAATAATAATTTATGGTTTTTTGGTGATGTATAATCTATAAACTTTTAACTGATCATTGCCTTCTTCTAATGTAAATTCCTCAGTTGTTATTATCATTATTATTTTATCAATTGGGAAAATAAAATATTGCAAAAAATTTTTCATTCCTTTTCTTAAAAAAATATTGGTTGCAATTTTTGAATCTATATTTCTTGAAGCTTAACTGTCTTCTTGTTAAACTGTAGTTCTTTTTTTTTTTTAATATTTAATTTTTTGTAGTTTACATGTGAATATTTTATTACTTCTTTTTTCTGCAAGAATTTTCAAAATAGAGATTTGATTTGTTTTTTAAAGGAGTTTAGCTTTTTTGATAAATAATCTTTTTTTGATCATCAAGTACAATTTTAATTTTTGGACTTTATTGCAGATCAATTTGCTGATGAACTCTTGACACCATATTTGAGCCAGTGTATATCAGAAACTCCCTCTAATGAGAAAGTTGAATCTGAAGCAGTATTATCATCTAAACAGTTTATACCAGAAGTTTGTGTTAATTAAGTTTATAACTTGTTTATTTATTTATTTTTTGCTTATGCACCAAAAAAGCTCCTGAACTATAAAAATATTTTTCACATGTAAATAAATAATAATGTCATTTTTCTCAGAACTTATAAATCAAAATATACTTTATCCAGATCAGTATTTAGATCATGATTATTATCATTAAAAAGTTGCTAGTCCTTTTTTACTGTGGATGCTCTGTCACAGTAAAGCATTGTTCCAATAACTTATCAAATAATCATACATATGTACTTCCATGAGAATACTATCTCCTTGATCATGCACTAAGAATTTTTTGTTGGATAAAGAATTTTTTTGAATTGGAATGATTTTCAAGTCCTAAAAAAATTCAACAATAAAAGCATTGAAAGAAATGGCAAAAAGTTTATAGTTTATCCTTTAGATCTTTGTATGAATGATGGTAAAATTACATTTTTGCACTTTGTAATTTCTTCTATTAAAACACCAAACCAAATAAACAAATTTTGTGTTCATATTTGTAATAAAATGTAAAAAGTCTTTATTGAATGTAGTTATATTTATAGGTAATTACTCTCTCTCTCTCTATTTTTGCATATATTTAGCATTTTATATGCTTTTCTAGATTCAATTATGCAAATGTATTTATTTTAACCCTTCAACATTTTTGATTTTTCAACTTTGCATTAAATGTCCATTATTCTTGCATAATTGCATATTTTATTAAATTTAATAATTAAAAGATTCTAAGCTTTTCTTGTTTTAATTATCTCTGAAATGTCTAATGTATTTACTTTAAAGGCATATCTAATTCTTACAATGAAAATGAACAATAGTTAGAATGCAAACACTCTGAATCTTCTGCTCCGAAATGATTACTTGATGTAGAGATTCTTTTAGTTATGAATAGCTATCGATAATGTTTAAGAAGCTACGTAATATAGCAGATTGCCATATTTGTAATTGTATCATGAGAACATTTTATTTAATAGACCAAAAATCATGATTATTTTATTTGAAATGCATTTTAATTACTTTAAAAATAATTTGTATTTTGCTTTTTTTTCTCTTTTTTTACAGTAACAAGATTTATTTATTTTACTTTATTTCAGAATCATGCATTGTCTGGTCATATGGAAATAGTTTCCAAAACAAGTAGTGAAGGGGATGCTTCAAAAATTTCTAAAATGGCATCTGGATCATCAGCTCCATTTCAAAAAACTCATATTTATATGCCTTCTGTTACAGGTATGATCCATTGTATCTTTGAAATTTTATTTACAGTTCTTTATTCATAATTATAACTTTAAATCAAAGGAAAATTATCCTTAAGACTTGAATAAGGTGGTGCAAATATTAAATATGTTTTTCTATATTTAAAATATTTATATTTATGAGAGATTTCTTGTTTTTCAAATACTTATAGGTTGTTTAAATGTTTTTTCAAATTGTTGTCCATTTCATAATTTTTTTTAAAAGCAGAGTGACTATTTTATATAAATTGTTTTCAGTGATGTTTAGTTATAGGTGTTTCTTTTTAGATATGAGGCGTTTTGGATCCTTTTATAAATTGAGCAGAAATGCCTTCCGGTATTACTTATATTTTACTCTCTCTATGTGGGAATAGTTTTAATTATTAATCAATGAAAAATAATAAACTTAATGTAGGAATAATCAATTTTTTATCAAGTTATTTGAAAGTATGCTATTAAAATATATTAATGAATTTTGTATTTATAAAACATTGAAACAGATCAGGAAACTTGAAGGCTAAAATAAGCATATTTGTAGATATTTTGCTGTCATATTTATTATTAATAAATTAAAATAATATTTTTAGCCAATTTAAATGATATTTTTACTTTTTCACATATGAAATATATGTATATATATATATATTAAGTGTAGAACTCTTAAAAAGTTAAAATTTTAGATTTTTGCCAATTCTCTCATCTTAGACATCCCTGAGTTCACAAAGTGAATTATGTCTGTCTGTTTGTGAACTCAAAAATGGTGTGAGCGGGATTAATAAAATTTATTATATGGCCTCTACTCCAGATTTGTGAATTGTTGCCATTCAAGGAAAGTCAGTGCAACTGTCTGAATATAAATTAATGGAATCATTATGAAACAGAAAGAAGTTGGTGGATAAAATTTTGATTTAGCACAGATTTAAAATTTAAAATGTAGAAATGTTTCAGCTTTGGAATTAAATCCACCAAGGAGTTGACCATCTATCGATTGATACTTTCACAAGCTTGTAAACACAATTGTTTAACAACTCTCTCTGTCTGTGTGTGTGCACGCGTGCGCTTACACTTGTAGTTCTGTGTTAAATTATGGGTTCATTTGCTTAGAAGACAAGGCACATGGAAGAGATATTCAGGGTACTGATGCTTATATACTAACAGCATCTCAACAATTAATCAAAAAATAAATAAATCTC
Source organism: Argiope argentata (assembly GCA_026289955.1). Taxonomy (NCBI): domain Eukaryota; kingdom Metazoa; phylum Arthropoda; class Arachnida; order Araneae; family Araneidae; genus Argiope; species Argiope argentata. Next base: position 2,090,015 of record JAOUZG010044158.1, on the reverse strand, counting down.
CAAAGATCACATACTGATTGATTTTTTCTGTAACTATTGTTCATCAGTGGCATGCAATTAATACTACTGTTATGTTTTTAGTGTAGCGTGTTCGGATTGAATGGACTTTACTTGAGGACAGCACAAACAAATTTATTTACAGGTATTTACAGGATGACGTGATAAAGTAAAACTTCAGATAAAAACAATCCAGCAGTCAACAGTCACTAACAGCGTAAATACAAGCCTTATGCAGGATAAAAACAGACAGCAAAACATCTATCGTATAGCACAGTAAACAGTAAATCACAGCAAACTCAATAATGCAACATTAACAGCAAATGTAAACACAGCTCAGTAATCCGCTAGTCTAGCAAGACACTTCTCTTCCGAGAGAAAACTCTAAACTAACTGGCTCCGGCTATCCGTCCCTTATATAGCTGAGCTAGCGCATGCACGGGCACCATATTTAAATAGATGGTTAGCATACATTTTTAAATCAGGCCATTATTCTCAATATATTTTTAAAGGCTACTTCAGATGCCATTTAGAATGATTAGTAATAATTATTAGAAAATTAGTGTTAGTTTTTAGAAATTATTTTTCTCATGATCTGAAATTGTCTAGTTTCCTAGAATTTTAAGATTCTGAGATAGAACTATGTTAATTTCTTGTTTGTATTGCCTTTCTTTCAAAAAATTATTGCATCCGAATCTTTCACTTTACTTTTGAAAAATTCCGGACATGGCTTAATTTCTTTAGGCAATATTTAAATGGTACTTGATATTTTTTGTTTCATTTGCTGTGTTTTTACGAAAGGAAAAATAAAATTCTTTGTTAAGAAATTATATTCCTATAACGCAAATGTTTTCTTTAATCACTTTAGCCATTGATAATGCAGTTGCCCATAAAAAAGTTTCATGACAACTTTGTATATAATCAAATTTCTAAAATCTGAACAGAAAGATTTAGAACTTACCAAATTTTGGATAGAAGAATCATATGTTACTAAAATAGAGAATATAAATAAAATAGTATTTTTTAAAGGAAGAAAGTTTCAAAATGAAGTTATTAATGAATATTAAAAAATAGAAATGGCAATAATATCTGTATAGTGTATAAAATCTGTATTTTAATCCAGAAATGTAATTAAATATTTAACTATCACAAATATTAATTAGATTATTGAATTCTTCCCAAAGGCATCTTTCATGAAGAAATCAGTCAATACCTTTATATATATATATAAAACTGGTTACTGTAAATTTTCCCCCACCATTTTTAATGAGTTGTTATAGCTTTTGTAATGAAGGATTTTGATATCTTTTCCTTATAAAACACATTTTTTGTCAGAGGTGAAAAAGAGAGAGAAATTAGTAGTAGAATGGAAATTATTTTTTAAAGCTTTCTCTCTGCTACAATAAGTCCCCGCCCCCTTAAAAACACTATTGAATAGTTCTTAGTTGATTTAGTTATTGTATGTAAGGTTAGATAAATTAATAGCTTTATTTATGCTCTGATAAAATTAAAGGTGATTCAATTCTGTCATTTTTATGCTTGAGTCATTACTATTAATTAATTATTTGTTATGTATTTGTTAGTTAATTATTGTATTATATACTTTATGCCTTGACTTAAATATCTGTTATTGTATAATCTGAAATATTTTTGAACCTACATTTTTAACTTTTTAGGTAGTACTAAAAAATAAAAAGGTTTTTACTAAGACAGCATAATTAAAATATTTTAAAGTTTTGAACTGTTTTCAACTTTTTATCTAATTATATGTGTAATCTTGTCTTTTTTTCCAGTGCACGTTTATAACAATAATTTCTTTTACATTAGTATAATATAATTTAAACAAAGTAGTATTGATATATAGTTTTCTGTTTGTAAAGATCTATTCATGATTTAAGCTTATTATTTTATACTATTTAATGTAGTTAATCAAAAAATAAAAAAGTTAATTTGATTAATTATTAGCATTGAAATAAATATGATCTAAGTAAAACCACTATTGGCTATGGTTATATTTAACTAGATAATTTTAAAAAGATACTGATATATGTTCAGAAAATATATTTATTAGAAGACATAAAACATAAAGCAATTACCTGTTAAAGATGATAAAAACCATATTTTCTGTAAATTAAATAAATACAAATAAAATATTAACAATACAAATAATAAAATAAAAATATTTTTCTCTCCACAGATCTGTGACATCTTGAATGTGCTGTGCAAATGTGAAAGCAATTTTTTACAAACATGACTTTAATTCAATAATTTATACTTTTTTCTGGTGTTTGTTTCATTTTAATCTAGATGCATTTGTTGATCTAAAATTGAGGAAGTTGTAGTGCATTTTTATATTTAGGTAAGAAGCATCATTAAGTATTTTACTTTTTCCAGGCCTTTTGCTTAACTCTTAACTGCAGCTGGACTGTATGTTTGACTTCTTCTTCTGGTCATTTATACCTGTTTTTATTCACTCTTTATTCTGTTAATTTCAGTCTTTATTGATGTATAAATTTTTCATGTTGTCCCCTCTTTCATTACCATTTATTTATTATTACTAAAGCATGATACATCATTTGTATTTTTGTTGTTGTTCAACTTCAGATCTTTTATATGATTTTATACGTAATGGAGAAAGAATTTCAATACAAGATTGAATCTGTTAAAAAGCTCAAGTAATTTGAAATTCTGTCATCTGTTTGGAAAAAATACTTCCTCTAACTTTGTTGTGATATTGCTGGTTGTTAAAATGTTTTTTATTTTTATTTATTTATTTTTCTCTGACTTATTTTTTAGCAATGGTATTTAATATAATTATTCTGTATTAGTTGGCAGAATTATTATTATTATTTTGTTAAAGGTGGGGTTTTTTTTGCTTCATTTTTTTTTAAAAAAGGCTTCATTTCTTATATATTTTTATTTAATAAAGTTTTTTTTTTTTTTTTGAAAATACTAATTGAATATTACTGTCAGTCAGTTGTTGATTTTAGTGAATAAGAGAAATGATAAAAAACCAATTTATATTTTTGAAAATTACTATTTTTCAGAATAGTTTATCTTGTTGGATTTCAATTAATTTATTGAAATCATTCAATTTTTTTTCCTTGTTGAAAAGATTATTTTAAAAAGGAATTAAGTAACATTTCCCTGGAATTTTTCAGTATGGTATTAGCTATTTTGAGAAAAACTCATCATATAATTCTTTTTTGAATATCAAAAAATGATTTACCGGAAAAATAATTATGAATATCAATGTTTTTGAAACAAAATAATAAAACTTTTAAATTACTTTATTTTTTCTTCTTTGTTGTGTTATTAATTTTTGAAAATTTATATATGCAAAATCAAAATGAAATAAAGGGGTAGGGGCATTTGAAAATTTGTTTGAGAAAACTCATTGAGATTGTTATGAACATGACTGTTATGCATAGTCATATGTAGACTGTTATGCATAGTCACAACAATATTGGTATAAATGTATTATGTATTTGAACCATGTTAAAAAATTTGGAATTTTAACTATTTCTGTACATTTTTTTATACAGAATGTTTACTTCCTTTTAGTAATGTAGTTTTGAGTTTCTGATGAATTTGTTATCTAACACAAGTACTTCAGTAATGAAACTATCTGTTATCTGTTTTTTACATTGTAATTTTGAATGAAATTTGTTTTTCTTTTATTCCTTATGAATTGAGAATTTGCTTTCTGTTCTTAAAATATTTCTTAAGTATACTGTATTTCTTGGAGCTTTTTCAAAAGTTTTCATATTTTTTATAGTTGATATCATAAAAATGCTAACAATTTTTACTTGAGAAAAAAATCTACTTTTTAAAAATATTTATATTTTACATTTTAAAATCAAACAAAAAAAATTGCATGTTTCAAATGAACTCTTCAACATGAATACTACAAAGTCGAGTGAAATTAGATTCTTCTCTCATATTTCCATTTCTCATTTATTGCAATCCTTTTGGAAAGCTATCTTTTAGTTAGACAAAGCAGTTTCTTTAGTATTTACCATGAAATTTGAGTCATAACTTCTGATGTTTATATGTTCTTCTGGATGTAATAAAAAAAAGTTGATCTTTTGAAATTTTAGTTAATTATTCAATTAAAAAGTTGTTGCATTTATTAAATTATGATTTTAATTTTGTGTCTAAAACTAAGAAATCTAGTTAGTTTAAGCTTATTAATATAAATTTAATTCCTTTACATTTTTAAATACCTCATTTTTATAATTTCATACAATTTTTACAAGAATTTTTTTTTTACTTAATTGTTTGATATTTATTTGTGTTATTTTAAATTGTAATTTTATTTGCATAAGAATAAATATATTATAAAATACTTCAATCTTTTTTTTAGCTATTTTATTTGTACATAGGGGCATTTTGATTGTTTGAGGCAGGACATATTTCAACATTTACATATTTCTACATTGTAGCACAAAACACAAAATGCTGCATCGCCTTTTTTCTCAAAAAGTAATCTTGTGATGAAGTTTAATTTTTAATATCTGGCTGTCAATTTACACAATAAAATATTTTTAATCCTTTAACAATTTTATATTTTTTAATCAAAACTATGGTTCCTTATGAAATTCCATGTTATCTTAAATTCATATTAGATCCATAAGCATTTTTTTTTGTTATTTTTGTTAGAGATTTATTAGTTCTGATAAAATGTGCATCAGTATAAAGAAATGCTAAAGCATTCAGCATTTTATGCTGCATCACAAATCTTAAAAATAATTTCAGATAGATGGACAAGAAATAACTCAATGAGCTTCCAAACCAGATTTTAATCTAATTAAATAAAAATTCAAAGAATAAATTTTTGGCCAAAATATTATACCTTTAAAATGGCTTTATTATCTAATTTATTATCAAGTTTATTATCAATTTATTTTATTTATAAAATTTACACATTTATATAACAGTGATGACATGTATTCACAAAAAATATGTAAATAATATAATGACTACAAGATTTGTATGAATTTAATAATATTAAAAAGTATTATAAATTATATTTTTTTAAAAATGTGACATATTTTATGGAAATAAAATTAGTACAATTGAAAAATTTGTATTGTAGTGTAAATGAAATATTTAAAATGACAGTTTGTAAAATTATTTTTATTATTATTTTAAATTGATTAGTTAATAATTTGAACCTTTTTAAGTGATTCCCCCCCCCATATTATAACTTATTTTTTGTTTGAAACTACTTGTTGTGAAGAAACAATCATAGAAATGCCGAATATCAAACTGTAGTGAGTTTTTTGTTTGTTGAAAACATTCTATTTGTTATATTTTACTTTTTGAAACAGTTGAAATACTGTATGAAAACTGGTATCTTAATAAAAGAAATCCCTGATATTATTGAAAACTATTTATTAGTTTGTGTGATTTCTTATAACTTATCAAAAACTATTTCATGGCATATATAAACACTGGATGTTCACTCTAAACCAACAGATTCACATACACTTCAATCTTTAAAAAAGTGTATATGTTACCATGACATGGCATAACATTCATGTTTTATGCTGCTCTAGACAAATTAATAAATCTTTTAAAAAATCGCCTAGATGAAATTTAAATTTAAATATCCCCCTGTCCTATTTTATAAAATATTATTAACACACTGACATTTAAAAAAATGCTCACTTCTGCAACTAAAGCTGACTGAGTTGCAAAGATTTAAATATTATTATTTTGGATCATTTTAATTTTACATTTCATTTATTTAATCATTTCAATAAGTGCTCCAAGAAAGATCTGCCAATCTACACTAATGACTGGCCTAAAATAATGAAATTTAAAGCTTCATACATTAGTAATTTTGGCTTATTGAATAGAGGTTTATTAAATATGAATAATACTACCAGGGTCCACCAGAAAAGTCGAAAGACCACCAGTTTCTTTTGATACTTTTTTCAGTAGTATATTTATTGATTCAAAAACATAGTCTGACAGAGCATTTTTACAACTGAAAAATTAGTTATTGAGCTGGAGAATATGCTTGGTGTCATTTTATAGTTAAAACCTAGTATTTTTAGTAAAAGAAAATAATTTGTTCAATACTATTTATAATTGTTCTTAGAAATATTACACTCTTAGCATGACTATAATTTAGACTGTAATAATCTCCTATAAAAATTATTCTGATCATCCACTCAAATTGACATTTAGGTGGTGAATTGAAGAAAATTCTGTCATTTGTTAATTTTCATTGCAGAGATCAGATAGAGCTTCTACTTTATATCTAATATATGAATTTTTATATATCTAATTTATAAAAATGAATTTCTGTTTGTTTGTTCCTTATACACTGTCGTACCGTCAAACCAACTGTGATGAAACTTGGTCAAGTTATTGCTTGTACTTTCTTGATGGTTATAGGCATAGAAGAATCATCTTTTTATATCTAATATATAAATTATGTAAAATATAATATAAATTATTATTATAATAAAATATAAAATTATATTAATAAAAATTATTAATTATATAAAATTATAAAATATAATTATAAATTATTATATCTAATATATGAATTATTATTTGTTTGTATCTTATGTGCTGCTATATCATTCTTTCTATCTAAATGAAACAAGACAGCTATTTTAAATAATATTTCCAACATTAATTTTGGAAATATTATTTAAAATAATGCGAACAGGAAAGTATATATATAGAAAGTAAATATACAGGAAAGTGCCGAGTACCAGCTAGTTATAAATATGTATATTACAACATGAATAATGGTTATAGCTCATGCAGAATAATGGCCACATAGAATAACTGCTTCAGATGTATTATATTTTTGGTGGTAAACCTCTTCTGTTTTCAAAGAAATAATCAGATAATCATTAATGGGACATGTACACCATCTGTATCAGTGTCCATTGAATCGACATCTTTGAATAGCAGAAAATCAGTGATCAACAACCTAAAACACATAAAGACCTTCGGATTTTAGTATTATCTATGCTGTAAAGCAAGCTATTTTAGAAACATGATGGACATAATGAAAGGCAATGAATACATTATATCTTACCATCTCGCTTTATTAAAAGGTCCTTCATAGACCATGGGTATGCAAATAGAGCCGAACAGTGCTGGATGTGATTCAGCTTCAGGAAACAGATATATTTTACTGTGATGCATGTCAACTACAAAAGAGGTGAGCATTTTCTTCTTTTCTTATACTTTGGAAACGAATTATAACATAAGAGTTCTACAGAAATTTAGATTTTCAGTATAAACTTTATCATTAAACTAGCGTTATTTCTTTATAAAGTGCTTTTCTTATGTATTTAAATATCCAGTGTGTAATGGGAATATTATATTAATTGTCAAAATAGTTATGATAAATATTTTTGCTATGTTCTTATGCAATTGTATTGTATTGATGTGCAAAAGGTGTAAAAACATGCAGCATATTCAGACTTGATGATCTGTCCAACACCAATCCTTAGCATGACATTGTTTGAAATTAAAAATTTAATTTTGTTTCATGATAAATGTGATGATAATGTAACAAATCAATTCTTAATATAATAACAGTGAGATAAGAATATACTGAAAAATAAGAGAGATTAGGTAAGAAATCGGTAATTTCTATTAAACAGCCATACTATCAGGCAAACATTGAAAATAGTTCAACATATAGCTAATTTATTAGAGAGTGAAAAGAATTTAGTCACACTTACTTTATAATAATGCCGCCAAGACATTTAATTATGTAGATGTTGTTGAGTCAAAAATTATTAAAACTTCGAATTGTTATATAATAGAACCACAGGTTTCAAAGTATTACAATAAATATGATGCTTCAATTCTAAAAATAATTTTTGTGGAATGCAAACTGAAAGCTCCAATTCCTTAAATTTTTGCAGGTAGGCAATAAAATTTCAGAAATTTTGGCTTTAAAGTGCGTTTTACTAGAGATCAATAATGATGGTAAATTTGATTTTTATTAAAAAGAATATTTCAATAAAGAAACAAATGCAGTCACTCAAAAAATTGAATACACCTTACTTTTACTTGATAAATCCGAATTTCAATACTTATAACACATTAACTAGAAGTCCAAGCATATTCTTATTTTTACATATAACAAATGGTTTAATTTAAAGTAAAAATAAAAAAAAACCAGCAAAAAACCTCTAAACTGAAATTTTTTAGATAAACAGAGATTTTTGCCTTAAAAAATTGAGAGTTCACCAACGACATTTTTGTAATATCACACAAAGAAAAAAAGTGTAAATATTTAATTGCATGTCTGTTGCCTTTTATAATGACTTTTAGACATCATGGTGCTGATTCGACAAATTTTTGGTAGTATTTGTAGATATTTTATGCATTCTTCTTGGAACAATTGTTTTAAATAGGATTTGTTTCTAACTTTGTATTTGAACCACTATTTTGAATGTGGCTCACAGACATTCAATGGCGTTGGATGAGGGTGCTGTGTGTAAATGCGGTTTGCAAGGAAAAGACACCATTATTTTAATGTTAATTCTGCTGGAAAATGGAATTTCCTCCTATAACCAAATTTTTAGCACTTTCTGTAAGATTGCTACAAAGTACATTTAAGTTAACCATGTGATTCATTGCCCTCAATGAGAAATAAATTTCCTTTCTTGGGTGAAGCCATACCATGCTAAATCATGATAGTCATCAAGATGTTTAACTGTAAAACGTAATTTTTTTAAAATCCAAAGCAGTATTAAGCTTTTTCCATATGTTGTAATGGCTGCCACTGCCAAAAATTCCTGAATTTTCTTTCATCATTAAATATAGCTTGCTTCCAAATGTTATTAGTCTGCAATTGATGAATTTTGGAAGACTTCAAGCTCTTTTTTCTGAATTTGAAATATGATGAGTAGTTTCTCTAACAATTTTACTTTTATATCCTGCTTGTCTAATGACATTTCATGCAGTTTCAGCACTTACATTTCTGATATGATTTAAGAAATTTCTCCAGCAAGTTGAATGAACCATATGCTCACAACAATCTGAAGGAAAGTGCAAAAATTTTTTTAATGTAAATTATCAGTGGGCCACATTCAAAATAGCAGTTCAAAAACACAAAATTAGAAACAAAACCTATTTAAAACAATTGTTGCAAGAAGAATGCATAAAATATCTTCAAATGCCATCAAAAATATGTTGTATCAGCACCACGAAGTCTAAAAGTCTTTATAAAAGCCAAAGGACGTGGAATTAAATATTTATACTTTCTTTCTTTGCACAGTATTACAAAAATTTTCTCTCAATATTTTGAGACAAAAATCTGCTAATGTTTATTTAAAATGTTTATGATATTTTTCAGTTTAGAGGTTTTTAATTGATTTTTCTTTATTTTTACTTTAAATTAAACCATTTGTTATGTGTAAAAATAAGAATACGTTTGGACATCTAGTTAATGTGCTATTTGTATTGAAAGTTGGATTTATCTAGTAAAGAAAAGTATTTTTTTTTCTTTTTTTGTATATTAGTGAAAGGCATTACTGGAGTATTGAATATAAATGATAAAAATTTAGAAAATTTAAGTAATCTAATACCATTTTTGGTATAGATTATTCTTAGCATTTGCTATCTATCCAAAAAATAAATAAATTAAGCATAATAATTAGAATTTTCTCATCTAATATTAATGAATTGAAAGGTATTAACAAGATAAAATAATTACCTTCAATAAAAGCTAATAATCAATAGAATAACAGTTGGAAGAACTTTTGTAATGTGATGAACTACAAACCCTTTCACATATTGCTACAAGTTTAAGAGAAAAAGAAACATTCAATTCATCTTAAAAATTTTATTCTTTGGAAGAACATAATATACAAATTCCTGGTCCAATGTTATCTTATTAAATAACATGGCCAGTTACATGGACAGCTTAACAACTTAAATCTAAAATTTGTTTTTGTATTTTTTTTTGGTTTCTAAAAACATTGACACACTATGGTATTGTTAAATTGCTGAGATATATAAAACTAAAACATCTGAAAACTACAGTTGTCAAGCTTCCAGCAACAGTAAACTCATAATTACAATATTTAAACAATAACATCAGATAATTAGCTTATATAACTTGGACATCAAAACCAAAATAATCTGCCATAATAAAACAGTAAAATTTATATATACCTAAATAATTATACAAATAAAAATATCACAGAAATGTATTATTAGAAATAAAATTTAATACTTTCATATGTCGTAAAATGTATAATAATAAACAACACATGACTTAATTTTCAGTACCTAGCAAATGCAAAATACAACCTCTTTTTTTTTAGTCTCCATCTTCCTTATTAAAATTTGGAATTTGCAACTAAAATACACATATCATGGAATGAATAAATTAATTTTCACTATTTGCAATCACTTCATTTAAAATGAGGGCATTTCAAAGTCACCAGATGAATAGAAAACATTTTTTCCCCTTAGATGAAGCAATATACATGTATAAATATGATAGAAATTATATTAATTAAAAAAATCGAGATTTAATAATCTAAATGCAGAGTTTAATTTATTTAAGTGTTCTTTTTACATAAGTACAAAAAGCTCGTGATATGGTGATAAAAAAAATGAAGATTTTGAAAAGCTTTTTTTAAATTTAAGATTAATTATGTTGGCAAATAAAAGTTCCATTCTAAAAATATTTTTTAAAAAAATGAATAAATTATTATGTATGCCCTATTTAAGTACATATGTCTACCCAAAGATAATTTGCTAGCATTCGTAACAACAACATTATAGAAATTTCAAACAAAACCATACTCCAGCTCCCACTGATTTAAGATTATTTAAACTGAAAAATACAGATTAAAAAAAAATTAAGATTTACAATTAACGACTAACAGAAAAATAGTGTACATTAAGAGTAGTGCAAATTATATGTAATATCTATTAAACTGGACGACAGCATTTGTTATTTATTTACACTCTTACAAGAAAAAGATAAATTTCCAAATCACCAGATATCTTCTTACATGATGGAAGAGGAGTGAATTTATGAGATAAAGATGATATTTTTTCTACAACAGGATTGCACAAACAAATATATTTCTGACTGCAGAAAGCAGGTGATCAAAAATAGATAATTAAGAGAAAAGTAAGATGTACACAAGCTAATTAAAATAATTGCAAGTTGCTTTCAAAATGCTAAATTTGTGCATTCCTGCTAAATTACATATACCCAGTTTTAGATGGAATTTCAAGGGCAGGTTAATATATATTTTCTAAAACTAGAATGACTCATTTTCAAAGCTAATAGGATGATTATAAATTGGGATCTTCAATGTTTAAGTCATGTACTTCTGTTACACTATACAAAATTAAAATGCATTTTTATGTGGTGCATATAATGTAGAAAATATCTTTGATTCAATAAAATGCATCAATTACATAAATAACAAAAAGCCTTATTTATTGATTTTTTTTTAATTCATGAAAACTTATTTCAAAATTTTTATAAATGTTTCATTTTTGGCTTTAGTTAAAGAAATTTCAGACCTACCTGATCACAGATGAAGAATATTGTAACAAACCAAATTAAAATTTATATTTAATGAACTTGATACATTTTTTTAATCAATTATGTGATAGCTGCCACATAAATTTTGAGTTCCTGACAATACCACCATTTTATAGCAGTTGAAATTATCTTCATTTTACAAAATGTTTTCTGATATTTTTATATTTATAATACTGGCCTGGCATTAAGCTGAAAATAATAATGGCATATTTAATTTTTCCAATTCTATAAAGTGTTAGAATGATAACTGATTTTTATATAAACCAAAAGAGAAAAAATAAATTTTTACACCACAATAGAGAGAAATAAAAGATTATTGCATAAAAAAAGATATTTTGTAATATATACATCTGAATTTAACATAGTATGCCCAAGGACGGTATTATATTAACAAAAGAGTTGGAAAGAAACTCGAAACATCGGGGGGGAAATTGGCTTTAACTTCTGATGCATGCTTTTAAATATTATTTGGAAACCTCCCACAATGATAACAATTGTAGAAGTATATACTATGTACTACTTGAGAACTGGAGTTACAGAAGCCAACAACTCTCTAGTTTGTTTCTTTCGGAGAAAAGCTGACACTGAAAGTCCCTCCCAGAACACAGTTTATCTGAGAATCTCCTCTGAATCGCATACTATGACTCCATATGCATAGTAAGAGGATTGACACCTTCATGTGCAATCAGTTGGTTGGAAACATGTTCACTTTGAGTCGAGTCACAACAAAAGTCACTATCTAAATTACATTCACTTTTTTCCTCTTGTGCTGCTGACCCGCAGTGTGGTGTCTCGACTACGACTGCGTGCCTTGGCTGAATTCCACTGACCGCCAGCAGAGTGATTGTCCGATCGGGTCTGGCTCTTGTGGACTGAAACATCTATGAAAAAGAAATTATCAATTAAACATTTTGTAATAAATAATATATTTTTCCATTAAACTTTTATTCTATTATTATAAATATTGCAGAATTTTGAAAGCAACTTTTGTCAAATTTATTAAGTTCTGAAAATATTATAATAAAGCATTGTTTATCAAAGCATGCCAGTGTAAAAAAATTTAAAACTCATAACATGTTAAATGAAATTTTAATTATATAATTTCAACTTTATAAGCATAAAATATTGTATTAAAAGTGTACAAAAAAAAACTAACTAAACAATTTCTGTGAAAAAAAACTAGTTTATGCCATTGTAAATATATAGTATACTTTAATATTAACTAACTATATGTGAAAAAATATTATAATGTTAACATTAGAAGTTGTAACACAACTTGTCTCGTATTCAATGCATTTCGAAATTGAAGATCTTAAGAAAAAAATAATGCAAAATTGATTGTGAACATTTGTGCCTAGTAAGTATATACAATAAATGTCACTATCTAAATTACATTAACCTTTTTTCTCTTGTGCTGGTGACCTGCAGACCCACACACATATATAATTACTGCAAGTAGAAATTCATATCATGCAAACATGCTTCATAACATTTTTTTTTAACTAAGTCATGCATTAAAAAAAAGTTGTTGCAAATAAAGGAAAATCAGTTTCAGTATAATTGGTTTTTATCATATTAAATTTATTATAGAAATAATATAATGCCTTTCATACATATTTTCTATTAAAAGTATTTATTTCCTTTGCATTATTTAAAGATAAATTTAATGATAAAAATAAATTTTACACATTGAACTTGGTTTTGTAGACCGCTTCCAGGAAGCTACTTCGACAGGTTTTGTATTAAAAAAAAAGGAAAGGAGAATATTAAAAGTTTATTAAATATCAATACATATTAAATTATAACCTTTTAAACATATTTAATTTAAAGGATTGTAAATTTTAAATGTTATAAGAAAAAATTTGAATTGCATTGGCTCTAACATGAATTTTATATATATATATATATATATATACACACAATGCCATACCAGTACAAATATATACTATTAAATTTGAACAAGTTAAAACAATGAAGATGTATTGGCAGAAAATGGAATGCTATCTACAAAATGCCCATAACTATTTTGTTGTGAAATATTCATAATAATGATTCTTCTTATTTTATTTATCACATTATAAATTTAATGTATAATTAATTTTAAACATTTATTAGCAATACAAAAACCTATGTTATTACAGTAAAAGCTGTTAAGAATCAAATGCAACAACACTAATTTTAAATATAATCACAGAAATATTTTTTAATTTTAGAGGTGTTCTCTCTATTTTTACTCAACACAATTTCCCTATTTAAACTTAGTTTTGTATGGCAGGGTTAGTTTAGAATGTATCTTAGAAGTATTATATTCAAAAACATAATTTATAACTGCTAAGCTATTTTTTCCTTCAAAATAAAGAAATAACATTATACCCACTGACTTTGGTATTTTAAGCATTAACTTTTAAACTAATTAAGAAATCAATGAACTAAAGACTTCATAAATATCTTGGTAAAATCAAAATTTATAATATTTCATTTTAATTTTTAAATAAATTATTACTTTTTATGATATTGCTTACTTTAAGTATTGCAATACATTTACATTCAATATGAATAAACCACTATAAATCGCTGCATGAAAAGCATTTTTTTAACAATATCAAATGTATACCTTTAGCTAAACAAATGAAAAAAA
>JAOUZG010044158.1:2049960-2074946 GCA_026289955.1 Argiope argentata | reverse complement strand
ATATATATATATATATATATATATATATATATATATATAATGACATGCATAAATTAGTTTTTAATAAAAATTATAGCCTTACATTCATACAGATAAATATCAATAAGGATTTTACATTACCTTCTCTGCTTCTCTTTGTAGTTCCATTTAATGAGGCAGAAGAGCTTCGAGCAGCTCTCATATCTCTACCTCTTCTATCCACTACAAGTTTGTCTGGCCTGACAAAAATTCCAAATCGAGGTTTGCAGTCAAAATACCGGGTTCCATTTACTGTGCCATCATTTTTACCTGCATTCAAAGATACTAATTCAGTATCTATCCATTTTTCATATAAGATTTCATCCTTTTTGCATAAAATTATGATTAAAAAAAATCTTTTTCCAGAATAGGTTTTGCAACTGTCTTCTATCAAATTTTTAAATATAAAAATGCCATTTTGTAAACAAGTATACATTTTATTTAATCAAAACTACATTAACTATTTAAATTTTTTATTAAGTTTGCATAGTTTGTTATGCAAAACTAGGACACCATGTACTCATTTATCAAAATAATATTTATAATTTAATAGTTAATGATGAAAAAATGCAGTATTTCAGTTTTAAAGCTGATAATATTACTTGAGTCCATTAGATTTAGAGTACCAAATTAAGCCAGTAGTTACTTCTCTGGCAAAAACTGCTCACAAAGAATTTTTTTTCAAAATTTTAACTATTTTCCACAGCAACTTTTGAATATATTATAGCACAAAGCGCTTTGTAATTAACTTTAAAATTTCAAGTTTGTTTCAGAAATATTACTAATTTTTTTCTGTAATTTAAATAAATTCTTCAAAACACTATATTCTACTAAAGCAATAAAGCATATTTTTATTGCATTTATGCACAGAAACACAGAAATTATATAAAAATAGGTATATCAATTTAAAATATGATATTGCTTATCGGTTTAAAAATGACGGTTTCAATTGTTACCATCCCATTATATTTCGTAATTATATTTCATCACTTAAATGAACATTTTTGAGTTTATCCTTAATTGCATATCCATATTTTTCTTGATAAATTTCCTTAAAAAAATTGAAAAAAAAAAAAACATTCTTCCTAAATATATATTTATTCATTTATTCTGAAGCAGCAATATTTTTTAGATTTTTTTTTCACACTTAGATTATTTTCTTACTTTTCTAGCATATGAAAAATATTTCAAACTACCTGTTGGGGTATCTAGTTCAACCCCAGCCCATGGACCAGGAGCAAAATGGGTTGGTCCAAGGTATGCAACTACACCAGTTTTATTATAGGGAGATATCATCACACTTTCCCCAACTGTAAGCCAAGATGGAAATTTGATTTCAGTTGCAGGATCTCGTGGTAATTCACCTGTGAGAAACAAGGTATAAAAATTATCAATAAAATATCTTATACTAAATACATAAATGTTATTTAAATCAATTCTAAAATGTAGTGCTTAGTTTCTAACAAACTATAAAAAAATAAACAAACTTTTTAAAATAAGTAAAAAATATATATTTTAATTATTATTCTTTTATGACTTAAAAAAATACTTACTGTCAGAAGAACCTTGAGAATGAGTTTCAGCACTCACATCCAAACACTGAGTATCTAAAAGGTTCTGATCAGATGATAACTAAAAAAGGGAATTGGATGATAAAGTGATGATGATCATACTAAAATACATCTAAAGTATAAACTGAACTCTCATTTTAACAAACAATAATACCTTTTCACTGTCAGATGTGTTGTTATTATTGTTTTGGAAATCTTCAATGTAGCTTTCATTTTGCTGATAATATTGCTGATTCATATCCTCACTAGAAGAAAAAAAAATGTCAATTTAAATTTTAAAAAAAGTTATTATTCAAGGTAACTTACAAAGTAATAAGAATATTCCAAGTTAAACATGCAAAAAGGCATTTTAATTACCTTGGAGCTGATATTTCTGAAGAAAAGTCATTATCTCGAAAATCTTCTGTAACACTATGAATTGAAATTGAATCTTCACTTGAGGCTGGTGTGGTAGATAAGGCTTGAGAGCCATATCCACTGGAGATCATACTAGGTGTTCCTACTTTGGCCTAAATAAGCAAAATAAACCGATTAATACTAAAATAATTCTATATTACAGAATTGAATTGATGAAAAACATAATCAGACAATTATTTTATAAATCATAAAAAAAATCAATTAAAATTATAATCTACTAATAATATGCATAAAAATGTTCAGTGAAAAAAATATTTGACTTGAGCAACCAAATTTAATACTTTATACTTTGGAGGATAGAAACACCACGTCAGTGATTTTTAATCAAAATATTAATTGGCATAAAAAAGTTCCTAATTTTACTATGTTAGGTGAAGCATTTTGCAGCACAAAGAGGTACACATAATAATTTTTTTATATATCAGTTGATTTATTTTAATATTTCAATGCATTTTTAATGCAAATTATCATGTTAATGATTTAAGTTAATAATTTTTTTGTTTTAGTAACTTTGTGTTATATATTTTAATATAACTCTGTATTATATACTTTTAATAGAAGTTATATTACATAAAATATAACTTATGTTTATATATTTTTATTTATTTATTATTACTCATGACTGTTAGGCTTTCATTTTTATACAGACTTTTATGCATTCATATTTTCTGTTTCTATTAAATACCACAAATAATCGTATTAAGTAAGTTATTCTAATATTTTATAACTTGTAGTATTAGTATTTTTTGCAAATTTATTTATTCGAAAAGTAGCTATTAAATTTTTGCATTGACCTGCCCTGGGAAGCTGCCTGCCAGAAATTAACCATTTATATATATATATAAATACAGAAATTTATGAAAGCTTATGTTTCGGTAAGAAAATAACATTTCTTTGATAGAAGTGGTATTTTTTTTTTATCTTTAAAAATGAACTTTTTATGTTTATATTTTTTGTAGCTGTGAAAAAAAAAGTTTTCTTATAAATTAAACACTTTTCATTGAACAACAAATCAGTATTGATTTATTTCACTGAACTGAGCAATGTCAGTACAATAAATCCTCGAGCATTAAAAATAAATCAGTAATATAAATTTATTACATAATTTACAATAGTTTTCTAAGTTCTTATTAAATGATAATTTTGATGATTACAACAAGCAGACATACAGTTTATCCGTGTTAATATAAATACTCTTTTCCTCATAAAAATATTTAAAAAAATTCAATATATGTTCTCACAAAATAATAATAATGAATATTTATAATCAACCTAATTTTACAATGTTGTTTTTTATTTGTGATATCAAAAATGAGAATTGCTATATGGCATTATGAAATTACTGCATATCTTATTAAGTTTCTAATTCTTAAAATTTAAATTTTGCAATGATAGTATGTATATTGGTCTGTTCTTTTCCTCTTCATGATTGAGCATGTTAATATCCATAATATAAAACTAAATAAATTGATAATATAAATGATTAAAATTTGTAGTTTCAGCTACAACTACTCACATTTATATACTTAATTAAGCAAACCAATGACTCAGTAATCATTTCCAACCACAGCTGATTTTGCAAGTTTTTGTTCATAAGAAAAGCTCATGACTTCTCTAAAGTTTTAATCACAGGCTTTCCTCCATTGTTAAATAAAATAATAAAAATACAATCTCATAACATATTTTTATTGTCATAAAATGAAATTTATTGTGATTGACATGACTAAATAATTAATATTAGAGTCCTTCATCAACCATAATGATATCAATAAAATCATATCGCTGACAAAATACACCTTATCAAAACAAAAAAAGTATAATTTTAATTTGGGAGAGAAAATTGGCAAAATCAGTTCATTTGTTAATACCTTTGCAAATTAATGTTAATACCTATTTAATAATACATTTTGCAAATAGAAATAAAAGGGACATACATTCCTTGATGACATATCTAGAGGTGTTTCTAGCTTTCATATTAACTTCATATGCAATAAAAATTTCCTAAAATCTGTATAGTTGTTGATTAGGGGAATAGTTCTTTGATTTTTGCCAATTATTTTAATTATTTAGATGATTGGCAAACACTGTTTTCCAAGATAGTTGTAAAACTTGTAATTATAAATCATTATTATTATTATTAATATATTGATCAGTAGTTACTTGAAAAAGAATATAAAACTTTTAACATCAAGCATTTGAGAATATCTTATAAAAACTGTATCGACAGATACAAAGAAAAAACACAAACTGTGAAATGTATATAAAAGGTATTCAGAAATAAGATTGTTACAACTGTCGCTTTCTCATGCTGATAGGTAACATAAACCAAAACATCCACAAGACTGACATACATCCCAAACTCTCTCTCTTTCTCTTAGTTAACAAGCACACACAACTATCAAAATGAACTAATACAATTATTTTTTTCCTTATACTTTCCAATTTTTCCCGTATTCACTTCCATGATTCACAACACTCAAAAAAGAAGCTACACTTTAAAATTATCTTCAGTTCTCTCCATATTTTTATTCATCAAGAAACCTAAAATTCTCAAATTTTAGATAAAAACAAACAAACAAACATAACTACTTCAGTACAAATTGTGTATAATATTAAAATCATTTACCTGTATTTCACCTATACTATCAGGTGTTTCTAATGCCCTCCCTCTTTTCTCAGATGCAATTTCAGTAGCTTCATTTGCATCATTGCTATTACTGACAGAGCCACTTTCTTCTGCTCTACATGAAGCGAAATTATTGAGTTCATCTTCACTTTCAGCTAATTTATCATTTAAGTTTAATACGCAAGTTTCATCCTTTGACTGAAAAAAGAAATAAAAATAATTTTTTTTCCAATATTATATATTAAAAAAATTGTTTGTCCATAACAATTTTTTTAATATATAATATTGGAAAAAAAAGAGGGGAACTGCATATGAATGGCAGAAAAAGAAACAAATTTGGAATTAATTTTTACTTATAATTTCATAGGGCAGCATGATTTATTCACAGGGATAACCAATGAAATATGTCCATTTACATTATTCAAGAAGAGAAACAGACATTACACTTTTAACCTCATAATAAAAAAGACGTCAAGACATTTCATGCCTTGACATAAGCCTTTTCAATTTAATTTGGCATACACACTAAAACCTGTTTTTGTGTGGAAGGTAAAAGACCACATAAAATACATATATATAAGTCACATTTTTATAAATGGAGGTTCAAAGTTCCTGGATAATAATACAATACAGAGAAATTAAATGGAGGAATTTTTCATCATGTATTTGTAATAAACAGGAGTTATTTAGGGTTACAAAAATTTTAAAAATTGAATACCAAATAAATTTATTAAAAATAATATAGAAATTTGGAATTTATAAACAAAAAAAAACGTATATAAGTATACAAAATCAAACTACATTTTATTTGTTTTTGGCTCCTTTACACTCAAAGATTTTCCATTGATGCGCAATATTCGCAATAAGAAATCTAAAGCTTGACTAATTAAAAATAATAAAAAAAGTTGATCCAAGTTAGAAAGGATATTATCGGAACAGAAGCTAAATAAATCAAACTCATCGACAAATTATTATTGCTATTTATAAATAATTTTCTGGTCATCCTTAAATTTTTATTGCAATAAAAATCAATATTTCTTTAATATACCTTCATTAATGCATGAAAGTGAGAAGGAATAATTTTTATACAGGCATTTTTTTTCATTATTTGGTAACTTTGTTTAGTTCAGATGAAGTTTTTCAATTAAAAAATCTAATGGTTGTGAAAAAAAAAAGTTTAATATACAGATTTTTTTATAACATAGGAGTTTGATTTTATATATTTTAGAATCTTCACAAGGCACATTAAAAATATTTTTGAATGCATTAAAGAATTTATTAATTGAAACAAAGCCCATATAAAGAGGTGAGAAAATATATTTAAAATTATATTAATTACTTGAGAGAATATATTAAATTACTTGTCGCGACATATTCAAACAAGCAAGAAACGTGTTCTTAGTTTTGACCATTAATTCTATTTTAAAAATTCAAAAAGAGAAAAGTTACATACATGATCACAAAATTCAGTACTTTCATCAAGTCCACATTCAGGAACACTTTGTAGACTTTGCTCTTCAAGAACTGTGGACATTGGTTTTACTAACTTTGTGGACTGTGGAGTCAAACCATTCAGAGGGGAATCTAAAATACAAAAACATTCATGAAACAGGTACATACAGAGATGCACAGGAAATATAAGTGTCTAAGAAAAGAAGAATTTCTTATGAAAAATGATTTGAAACCATGCAAGTGGAAATTGATAGACATGCGAAAAATTCAGAAATAAAAGGATGTTTTTTCAATATTTGAAAAATAGAATTTTACAAAATAAAGTAATAACAAAAACGAGAGCAAAACTGGAAAAAGTTGCAATAATATAGATGCAAATCTAATAGAGTAGCTTGAACCAAATGAGACTGGATGAATAAATAGAAAAATATTAGCAAGTTAAAAAGTATACATATTATAATTTAAATTTAAAAAAACACAAAGTGCAGGAGACACTACTTGGCTTTAGCACAATGGGGTAAACAAAAGCATACATTCTGACTGAAAAACAAGCATTCATCAAGATGTTAGGCCTAACATACTTAAAATGGATGAATTCTGACGAAGACTCATATTCAAATTGAAACTGAGATTCAAGAAAGTTGGTCGAGCTGAAATTATAAATATTACAGTTATATAGATACACATTATAAATAATTTAGAAAAAAATAAATTTAAAATATATATTAAATTAATCAAAAATAGAACTTGAAAATTTTGCATTACAACACTTTATTATGTCTAAACTTTTAACTTCTTAATCTTATTCATATTTATATCAACTATAAATACTTCATATATTTTGAATCATATTGCAAATAAAGAGTAAGGCACACTAAAATTTTAAAAAGCAGCCTACAGGAGCAATGAAAAACTTATATTACATGCCATATAATCTTTACATTAAAGATATTCTTTATTCCACCACCCTTTTTGATGAAGCAAAGAGCAAAATAAAAATATCTAACTTTGTAAAACAACATGCTTTTTTTTTCTCTTATGTTGGTTGATGCATTTAAATTTATGTAGATCTATGCAGTTATGTCTACTTTCTGCAAATAAAATTTAGACATATTATTTTATAAAAGCTCTTTGAGGAGGAATTCATCTATAAAAAAAATTACAAGATTAAACTGGTTTTTTTTGTGTTTAAAAAAAAAAAAAAAAAAAAAAAAAAAAAAAAAAAACACTGAGATACAGATACTGCATTTATAAAGAGAAAAATTAAGCTTTGGCCTCTAAAACTAAACTATAACACATGAAAATCTAAAAATATACTAAATTTTTTTCTAGATATTGAAAAAATTAATATTAAATGTTCTAAAATTTACTATACTCTAAAATGCAAGTTTTGGTAAGTACAAAAATCCAAAGATAATAGCATAAATGAGAATGTAAAAGAGCAGAAGATAATCAGTGTGCTAAATGTATAAAAGGAAAAAATTCATTACAATGCTCACACTTTAACAGATTATTCAAAGCCTCTTTTTTATCTATGAATTGAAATAAACTATTGAATTCATAGGGATTTATTTAAAGGCATAAGCATATTTATTTTACTATAGATTGCATTCTAATAAAAGATTAACAAAATATAATTTAAAAGATTTAATTAAATAATATATACATAAACATAATAAAGAAAAAAAATATTTCTTTGATATTGTTGTGTCTTGCAAGGCATTGATAAGACCATACTTCCCAATAGATTTTTTAATGATTTCAAATTTGCAAGACAATAATATATTTCCCAGAATCATGCAAATGCAATAACTTCTTGCTATATAGAATGGAAATCACAGATAATTTAATCATGAACAGTTCAGACCAATTTAATATGATTATCAATAACATTCATCCAAAAAACTATGCCACCAGAAAACAATTTTAAATAGTTAAATTTTTTTTTGCATTATCAAAAGTTTGTTTTAGTAATAGTTTTAAATCTTAAATGTAGAAATCAAAATATACAACCTCCTATAGTGTATATTTGTTTCAGTAATTAGATGTAATATAAAGCATCATTAACAAAATTAATTTAATAAAATTTCTATATGTAATGATCCATATTTTACTGATAGTCAAGATTTAGGCATGCATGAATGATATTAAATAAGACAAGAAGTATTTACAGAACTTTCATATCAATGTAATATTTTTCTCTCTGTCTTTCTCTTTCTTTGTGTGTGTTTGTGTGCTAATTTGCAGTAATATCAAAAATTTGGTTACTACAGGAAACAGAATTTTCCTGTAGTAACCTTCCTCATTTCTCACAAAATAATGATGTCATTTTTGGATACCAAATAGTTATCCAGAAATATTGTTGGTTAAATTTCAATTAAGTAGTTTATGTGTAGTTTGATTGTCATGGTTTTTATTAGTAAGTAGACAACTGGTTTATCAAAATGATTAAAGCAAAAATTAAATTTATACTTCCAATTATCCAATACTGAGTCACATAGCTGAAAAGATGTTAATTAAAATATTTTTTTATCAATAGAATATATTTCAATAAAAGCAAAAATATTTCAAAGATATCAAATTTAATCATTAAAATTGAAATACTTAATAATTTTTGAACAGCTTTCAACACTTACTTAAAGCATATGGAGAAGTAACTGGGGAATCTCCACTGTTAATGGAGGATTTCTCCTTTCCAAATGGAGTGCTAGTCAAAGGACTGGACAAGTTTCGTTGTTTGAAGTCATCATTTGGTGACTGCATAGTTAATTCACAAGCAGAATCAGCTCTGGAACTTGGATCCATTCTCTGTGGGAAAGTGGTATCTAAACGCTGATCCATTCTAAGAACCTATTTTTAAATGATACATTAGTTTCAAAATTCAGTTGTAAATATAATTAAGAAGCTATTATTTCAATTATAAATCAAAGTTGTAAAAGCTCGCCAAAAATTAAAAACTAATAGTAACTAGAGAATGATAAAGATTATGGTTTATAAAATATCATTTCATAAAAAAAAAGCTTTAAAAAGTTTGATTACCAAATGCAATAAGGCATAAGGTTATATTACAAAATACAATATATCCTTGCCATCTAAGTCAATCAATTGATCAATTTTAAAACTTATTAAAATTAAAATGAATATGACTTTAAATGCATAAAAGAGAACCTAACAAAGTAAAAGTAAATTAAAACCTCTTGTCCAAAACATCACAGCATTATATTTTAGGTTTGAGTTATCTACCTTTAAATTACTTTCTGGAATTATTCTTAGCTATACAAATTATATTTAATGTTCAACAAATATGTACACAGGATAACAGTTACAGCAATACACATGTGCAGAAATAATTTTTAAAAATTTATGCATTTAGTAAAATATACTACAACTAATATTTTAGGATTTACTAAAATTAAAGAGTAATTAAGCAGATAAATGAATTTTATAGAAACTTCTTCAAATCATTTATTTTTGTCAGTTGTGCAGAAAACAAATGAATATGAATGTAAGTAATTTATTAAATAATTCATATAGGTTATTATATATATTAATACAAAAATATAATATTCTAAGAATACTCTTCATTTATCAAATGAAAGAAAAGAATAAAATTTATTCTCTTACATGAGCAATATTTGGCACACTTGCTGTTTTCCTCAAAGGTTTACCTTGAGCAGCTAAAAGTTCTTTCACTGCCACTTCCTAAAAGTAAAAAGGGATAAATTATATTAATGTATAATGCAAATGCTTTCTTTGATATTTTTATGAAATATAAATTATAATGAACACTTACTTGTCTCAATCTGTCTAACATTAATAAACTCTCAACAGCAGATACTCCTCTTGTATACTTTTCTATATAACTTTCTCCATCATTAGTATCAGCATCTTCACCTGATGCAGCCATTAATGCAAGCATTTCTCTATTTTCTGGATCTTCAGAGGCCTAAAGAAAAGATACATCAAAATGATATACGATGGTCTGACAATATACCAGTTCTCATTTCTTTAAATTGTTAATTCTAAAACCCTAACAAATATTAAATATATATATATATGTATATATACACCAAATATGTTAAATAACACTTTTTTGTAAATTTTTTATGTTTATGTTCCAAAATTTTGAAAACTCATCTGATTGCAGAGAATTTTTACCTTATCGAGTTTTTCATTTTAAAATTAACTTCAAACATTTCGACTTTCAAACAAGAAATGTTATGAAAATTAATAAATTAATATTAGCTCTAATCTACTAAATAGGGAAAAGGTACAGCAAAAGAAGAGAAAAATTTGAAACCCTTTTTGAAATTAACATGAAAGATATATAATTCAAATGCAGCAAAAGTAATTAGATAATCTGAGTTTAAAAGATTTATATGTTAAATAAAGTGAAGCACATTCAAAAAATATAATTAAAACTACAAATTTAAATAAAAAATAATTAATACCTTTGGAATACTTAAAATGCATTAAAAAATATAATTAAAAGAATGAATTTAAAAAATTAAAGGAAAAAAAGAAAAAAAATTAATACCTTTGGAATATTAGAAACCACTTCATAAGTAACACCAGTTGCAGCAAGAGTATCCTAAAGAGAGAATTAAGAAAGCAACCACCATTATTGATGAAAACAGAGAAATGAAGATCTATACTAACAATTAAAATATAATAATTAGAATACTAGACAAACTAATTAAAAGATTATAATGCATTCATTTCAGAAGAAAAATTAAAATTGAAAATAAAACCTATTTCAACTTGTCCAAAACCAAAAAGAAAATTCTATGTAATTCTGTTACTTAGTCAAAGGCTTTTCACCTTACAGCAATCTCACTTATTTTTCAAAAACATTTGTTCCACATTTTAATAAATATTAAAATTTATTTAATAAAATTAGTTTACATATAAATATCATTAAGTAAAGGAATTCTTTTTTAACAAATAGAACAACTAAAGAAAAGTTAACATTATTTATTGTAATTTGTATGATTCTTATTCTGTCAAGTAACTTATGACATAGGATTTTAAGACCTCTGAAATAAAAAACACAAATATAAATATTATGCATTGTTAGTAATGCTAGGAAAACAGCGTGGGTTAGTATTTAAGCACATTTATTTTGGTAAATAAGCTATATACTTTTTAAAGCAGGTAGCAATAGCATTTGCAAGAACCAATTCCCCAGAGATGGCGCTACAAGCGTTATTAACGAGAAGCACTTACTAGGTAGATGTCTATTTGACCCTGAATATACAGGTTCCCCCACAGACACTAAAAAAATAACGATAAAGAATGAGGTAAAGATGAGCAGTTTACATGCTACAATAACATGGGGTCAAAAGATCCAACCCAGTTGTTCACGAGAGAGCAGGATTTAACAAAATACCACAAAAGCTATTGAAAATGAAAAATTAAGCAAATTTATGCATAGTAAAACATACCAAAAAAATTTCAAAAATAAATAAATAAATAAAAATGGAGGCTAAAAAAATGGAATTTTCATTGGTTGTAGTTATGAATATCGAAAATAACTTCCACTACAGAAGAAAATATTATTTTGGGAGAGAAGATCAGTTATAACTTCTTAAAATAATGAGCATTCACAAAAAGCTGATTAGATGCATCTAATAT
Source organism: Argiope argentata (assembly GCA_026289955.1). Lineage (NCBI taxonomy): Eukaryota > Metazoa > Arthropoda > Arachnida > Araneae > Araneidae > Argiope > Argiope argentata. Next base: position 2,063,228 of record JAOUZG010044158.1, on the reverse strand, counting down.
TATTTTTATACTTATAACTTAACTTGGAAGTATTTTTTGACAAAATATTTAAAGTAATTTGCATTTATTCTTGATTTACATAACTATTTTATACAATAGTGAAATTTGGAATTTAAGACAAAATATATTTATTATAGTTAAATATTACAAATATTAACATGTAAATAAAAATCTTTAGTCGTACAAAAAACTTAATTAAATTTTCAATATAAAAAAAAGATTTATTGCAAAAGGATTGCTTGGTACTAAAATACTGAATTTTTGGCAGAAGAGAAAAATCAATGTAGTAAATATATCAGAAAAAAGAAAGAGTATAATATAGAAATAACAATATACTTCTTAAAAGCAGAAAGAATCTTGAACAATTTTTACAAATTTAATTTATAAAAAAATTCAATTCTTTTCACATAATTAAATAAAAAGTTATCTTTTATAATAATGATAAGCATAAATAATAATTGCTATCGTATTAAATGGTGCTGAAAAAAAAAGATTCCTCTTATAATATTAATTTTAGTGAAAAGTTTTGTATAAGACATAGCAGAATCAAAGTAATTAAAATGCTTTAGGTCTTTGGGATTATCAAACCCTATCCATTTCAAAACAACAATTTCAATTTAAAAGTAAACACTACTTTCCATATTAGCAAGTAATTATTAAAATACACAAAACTCACTTGGCGGACAATTTTTTTCTTAATTTTATCAGCTATGGACTGTTTTTTATACACATTAATGGCAAGGCGTTTGCGGAGCATAACATCCATTGTGGCCGGATGACTAAGACGGACAGATGCTTTCAGTATCAAATAGATACGGTCATTTGGTGATGTGGCTCGGTTTAGATGAATGGAATCATGAATGGAGGAATCCCAAGCAGCAGTTGCACAAACCTATTCATCGAGAAAAAAAAACATTAACAAATTAATGAAAAAAATTAAAAAATAAACAAATTTTAAAATTATACTATTTTATTTTAGCATTCAAAAAAGGATGAATAAAATTTTAAAGTTCACTAAGAAAGATTGTTAAAAACAATAATTGTAAATATCAAATGCATTACAAATTTAAAACAGTTTTTAAATTGATACAATCTTAAAAAAGAATCTTAAAGAAGAATTGAAAGAATTTTTTTCTTCTAAGTAAATTCTATCATGATGCTGGGAGATAAAATCCTTAATTTCTGCAGCATACTTAAAAGTAAATAAATAGTTAAATCCTATAAAAATGGCACTCAATTAAAATTCCAATTCAAACCCTCATTAGTTAACAAAATTTTTGAATTTTCACTACCAATTTACAAAATAGCAAGAAACAAGGTATAAACCACCAACTTTCAATGAATGATTATTTTACTGAAATGTTGGTGACGTTTTTATATATATAAAAATAATTATTTATTCATTCTGATTAGTTTAAACAACCAACTTTCAAAAGCTTAAATACAAACCAATAACAAAAATCAAATTGCAAAAATCAAAAGAAATATATAAAAAATAAATGCATACAGATTATAGTTTCTAAAAAAAGAGAAAGGAAGAAAGCAAACACAGCTATTGAAAAATCTAAATTAACACAAACTCAACTGCATCACTAAACAAAATCATTGGGAAAATAAAGAATATATTTTTACAAAAATAGTAATAAATATATATTGAAGATACCTCTTTCTCACAGTACTTTACAATCGGAAGGTTAAAAGATTGGCTTCCATGCTCTTTTGGCAGGATAGAATTGGCTCCAGCTATGCGAATTTCAGAATCACCTTGATTAGGAACACTCATATCATCCGCTGAAGTATTAAGAAGGGGATAAAGGAAACAGTATTATTAACAGGTAATAATTAAGTTTATGTAAATATATATTTTAACACCAATTATCTAAGTAATTATCTATATAACAAACATATGCAAACTAACCATTTAAGTCAAGAAATATCACTGGTATATGCTTTTCCATTCCAAGAGGTGGATCCCTGAAAGTCAATTTAAATATACATGAAAAATATAACTAGAAAAAAAAAGGAACTTTACATATTAAATAGGAAAATTTGCATTTTCTTAGAATTATATACTACAGAGAATAATTTTCAGAATGAGAGAATTTGAAATATAAAATAAATATAATACGAGGAATGGTTGTCAAGTCGAAAATCGCCCAGAATTAATAAACTCCGGTAAACTTGGGGGTCTGGGGTTTTTGGCCACGAGGGATCGATTGGCGCCAGTTTTGAAGCGCTACAGTTAAGAAGTTTGGAGTTACAGATGGGATATTTTCAAACTTTATTAGTTTGCCATAATGGCTACTTAAATTTTCAAGTGGTAACGTGCTGCAATCTATAGCCAATATGCCATCTATATCAATATTCATATATATATATATTTGTCATTTCATGCAAACACGTGATGAAAATTGCATTTTTATATGTTTAATGCGCAATAATAATTTATTTTTATTAAAATTTGAGTTTTTGTCAATCTGATGGCAACATATTAATAAGATAATTTTTTCCCTTTTACTCGTAATGCATGCTTGGAGCTTAAGTTTTAATTTTATCTTATACTATAATACGAGGAATGGTTGCCGAGTCGAAAATCGCCCCACATTTCCGATATTTCAACATTCATCAGAAAAAAATAAGGATAACTTTGATATTTTTACTAAATACGGCATGTATTCTTTTGATAAATCACAATTGAAAATTTAAATATTCGAGTTAACTTCAATACCTGTTTTCTCCTAGCGGAGCTCGGTCACCCGCTGGTATAAAATAAATCAAGGAATATTTAAGAATTCTTTTAAATAACTAACAAAGAGGACCACGAACAGACACCTCAGAATAAGTATAATAAAATTTCATTGGATTGTGCATACCAGTCTGCTGGAGCGCCAGGAATACCAGATTTAGGGGCAGGAACAAGGACTGTATTTCTCTCCTCAGTTAAGCATACCCACTGATCTATCAGACTTTGCTCTCTTTCAATGTCTTGATCAGTTTTATCTGAAAAATCGCATAGAATGTCAGTATCAGGATTAAATACATCTCTTTTCTAGAAATGATTTATTGCATAGAAGGGGGGGGGACTTAGATTTTCCAAAATAAAAATAATACTTAAAAACAGTATATTTTTTTAAAAAATTGAGGAAAGTATATTTTAACATGATAAAATTACTACATAAAAATATTTACTGCTATCCCTTTTTATTTTTATATAATAGGAAAAAAACATGTAATAAAAATTTAGTTTGTAATAAAACCTTTTTTACAAAATTTAATTTGTTCAATGGACTTTCAACTTTAAATTTCCCAATAAAAACAATTCAATCAACAACAAGAAAAATAATACATACAGTGCAATATGTTAGGAAAACATTTTTTTAAAAATAAAATATTTCAATATAAATGCTATTTTAGATACCTTTTTTATTTATAATCTTCTGAATCTGACTATCCAAATATTCCCTTCTTTTCATTAAAGCTTCAGACCATTTCTCTCGTAACAGAGTTAAATCTTCTTCTTGGTATGAATCCAATGGTTTTTGCAATTTTGATCGAGAACATATACCACCAATTGAAACACTGGTGATAGCTTCACAAATTATAGGCAAAGTACCAGAATTATGAACAGGTTTTACTCTAACCACTACTCTCCTTTGTTGTCCCTGAAATAATTAAGGAAATTTTATAAATACAGAAATAATTTTAAGCAATTTACAATGAAATAGATGATGTATTGACTCACATCACATTGCTACATAATGTGGTCTTTAGTATCTTAAATTATACAAAAAATTTCCATTATCATAAATTGAATACAAATTTTTGATATGTTTCTTTAGTGACTAGATGTGGAAGAGAAAGAAACATATTAACAATTTCTCTAAGCTTATTACTTCCACCTGATCTTATAATAGGAGTTAAGATAATTAGCATTTAGATATTTAGCATTTTTATTTCACTTGAAATAGCAGATTTTAAAAAAAGCTTTGATACAAAGAGAAATTCATACAATTTCATATTTGAAGTTAAAATTATACTGATTTTAAAATAAGCAATGAAAGTAACTTTTTAATTTAATTACATCAATAATATTAATAATTCAGAAAATGATTAATATACTCATTGTCTTGTTTTATAAATATAAATGTTCCAATAACATAATTCAAGTATTAATGTTAAATAAAATATGAAGAACATTTACCAAGTTATGTATAAAAGCAAGAATATCCTGTCATCTAAGTATAAAGCTAACTGACAAATTTCTTAAAAGTGAATGTAAAACAATGAGAATAAAACAGTTCTAGAGCCTTTATATCATGAAGCAATTGTTTACTTATTTGTCAAGAAACTGATAGTATACTCAAGACAGTATTGAAGTTATTAAAGGAGCATTTATACGCAATGAAATACAAAATATGAACCTTCATAGATTCATACCATCTTGGTTAAAGAAAAAAAATATATATCACATTCAAATCAAACAGAAACACAAAAGCAAAATACCGTTTTGAAAAATAATATTAAATTATAAATTTAATTTACCTGTCGCAACTGATAAACACCACCTGTTGCAATGTCAGGTCTTGGAATGACTTCAACAGGTGCATATTCACCAAGATCATTCAATTCTTGAATCTCTACCCATAATTCAATCTTTCTCAATAATTCAGACCACCTAATAATTTATATTTATGTTAAAAATATTAAACTACAGTAAAATATTGCAATAATAAGTTATAAAAAATGAAGATGGAAAATTATTATATAATTAATTATGAGAAAAATAAGGTATTTTGAATATCTTAATGAATGAAAAAATATTCAAATACTTTATGAATACAAATAATATATTTTTGTAAAAAAAATTTGTGTTTTCATTTTTATTAAAAGATGCAAGAGGAAAAAAAATATTAGCACCTGTGTAACAATTTATTCCAAAATGCCAATTTTCAATTAGAAATAACTGACAATGAAGTTTAAATGATAGAAACATATAAAATACAATTTATTTATTTCCATAACCAGACATCTAAACAAACTTTATACAGATAAAATCAAATGTTAAATATATTTTTTAAAGTATACCAAATTATCTCATAATTCATATCTTGGTCAAAAATGTATTCAATAAAAATGGTGCTCTTAAATGTCATATTAAAACAAGTTATGCACACAAATTTTAAATATGAAATATATTTAAGAAATATATTTCATATTACTTTTTGAAATTTACTTTTTTAAAAAATCATTGACACAAGAATTACATTAATGGATCAAAGAATATGCAAAAAAGGGTGAATCTTTGCTCCTATCAAGAGTATTAATATTAAAATATCTTTCTCTCAAAACTGATAGCTTACATATTTAAGAATTCATAGCAATGCACTTCATTATTGTGTCAAACCTATCAGAACAACTAAAAACCCAAGTTTTAACAATATTATTATTTTAAAATAGAAAAATTACATATATTATTTAATTTACCTATAAAAATAAATAGATTTTTTGAAGAATAGAGCAAAATTAAGAAAGTAATTATAAATATGTTTTGTTCAAAACAAGGATTCAACATCTTACCTATCAGCTAAGGAACGAGATCGCATTAACTGAACATCCACGTCCCACCCAGGTTTTGAACTACTAAATCCAGCACTGCGATGACCCCATACTTCAATGGATAATGCGCCATCAGTACAATGCTCCACAAATTCTTCAGATACATTAACTAGAAATTCCTGAAGAGAAAAAGCAAGGAGAACATAATTTTGCTATTTTTAAATCTAAAACAAATTGATTTCAAAAAATGAACTATTTTGTTTTGCAAGTAAAAAAAAATTAAAAGAAATGTTTTATGGAAGAGAAAATGTGATTTGAAGTTAAATAAACCAGATTTAAAAGTTAACAGAGGCAATTTTTTAAAATAAATATATATATCTAATATTAATATTAACAATTGATAATTCGGAATAGATTATACAAAAAAAGATATTTGATCAGTGCATTTACCATTTTTAGCACAATAAACACTGCATTATATACAGAATCAACTTTAAACATCAAAAATAAATTACACTGCTACATGCAATTGTCTTTATTCACATAGAATAGCATGACGATGTTTATTTTAGTAATAGGCCAATTTATCTAACTTCCGAGTCATCCTTGATAGTATCTACATTACAGGAATTAACATAAATGAATAAGCAAAATGAGTAGCTTATTATTTTCTTTTTGTGATTTAAATGTAAAAACATCATTTTTAATCAAATACAGAAATATTTCAATGCAACTATAAAAACTGAAATTTTATGGAATCAGAAAAATGTGCAAATTTAGAAATGCATTAAAAACATTTTTTAATGCTCACTCAACAAAAAAATAATAAGTTATAAATTCATCATTTAAAAAATAACTGATATAAAAGAAAATACGAAAGTGTTCTTGAAGGATTTGCTCAATAATGTATTATTAAAAAATTATGTCAGATATCATACATAAAACAACTAAACACTGAATGAATATATCAAATATTTGAATCTTAGTATGCAACATACAATCTTTAAATACTTTTAAAATGATTATAATGAAACAATGTTTCACCTGCTCATGTTCAAATTTAAATGTCATGCAGTCTTTTCCCTTGCGTGAAGCTGGATACTCCGGATTAACAATGGGTGGAACAACAACAGGATCCGGATGCCCCCAAAACATATATTGACAAAATACAAAATTGGACAGTGAGGGTGGCAAACCAGTGGCAGATTTAATGCACAACTAAAATAAAGTAGTTGATTATCAAATTAGAAACTCAAATTTGATAAACAATGAAGTAACTTAATGTATCAGTACAAAAATTGTAATGTCTTATAACATTAATTTATTGTATTTTAAAATTCCAATAACATTACAAATAAAATTAAAAGGCAATTACCCTAACAGTTATCTGGCGTCCAGTATTAGTATCACTAACATCTAGTGTGCTATCTTTCAACTCAGAGCTTCTTTCACTATCACATTCACTGTTATCCAAGTTATCTAAAAAGCTACCATCTACACGACATATTTCTATATGAAGTCGCCCAGCAACCTAGAAAGGAATGAGAATTTCAAAATTTAGTGAGACGATTAAATAAAAATATACAAATATATACTTTAATTCGGAGTAGAATAACAATTTTTTTTCCTTAGATTGATAATCAACAACAAAATTTAAATTTCAGTTTCACATGAAGTTAAAAATTCAAACTATTAAAAAATTCTAATAAATTAGCAGTTTATTTCTCAACTTAATATAATTTTAACAAATTTTTTGATATTGCTACCTTGTTGAAGTTACTTTAAGAAGAGTATTCTAAAGAACATACAGTATAGCCAGCAACCGGAATAAGTTTAGTGATACTATTATTATTTTTTTAGCATTGTATTGTTATTATTATTATTTTCGTTTACATATAAGTTTTTGAACAAAAGATTTTTTCAATTGAATTTTGTAGAGTAGGCCCTGAAATCTATTTTTTCATAATTCACCTTTGTAATATAAAACTATTATTTTGGTTTTTATATAAATTACTGAAATGTCTTTTCAGAAATCTTAATATTTGATGATATAATTCTTCATAAAAACTTTCCAATAAATTTAAATTTTAACAATTTTATAAAAACAATTAAAAAATAAAAAAAAACAATTTTTAAAGGCAGCCTTATTTTCACATTAAAGTTCTAAAGTGAAAAAAAAAATGCATAATTGGAAAAAAAAACCCAGCAAACTATCAAAATACATTTAATTTTTTGTTCAATTTTTTAATTTAGAATCATAATTATTTTTACTATCATTATTACAATAAGTACTATCAACATTTGAATTAAAACCCATCAAGTTAAATTATTTCTCACCTCTCCTTGTTGACTAATTATAGGAACCTGATAATCTAATTTCACATCGTGAAAGAGGAAATCTAGGAATACATTGGCCACTCCAATAAGATTGTGATTCTCTTGGGATTCATAAAAGGGATCCATTGCTTTAGGTGGTAACCCCTCCTAAAATTATCAGAAGAATTACTTCAATTAATTGTAAATTTATCAAGAAATTAACAAAATACAAAACAAACAACATATTATTTATTAATTTATTTTAAAATAGATATTATAGAATTACCTTCATATCCAACCCTTTTTCTTTGCGTTCTTGATACATTTCTCTCATGTCTATGAGCTTGTTTTCCAATTTCTCCATGGACCAAACTTGACCATTTTTGTTACGTCTTTTCACTAGAACAGCTGGTTCACTAACAAATGCTCCTTTCTGAAACATCCAACAAATATCTTTAGTTAGTTGGGAATTAAAAAAATACAAAAAATAAATATTTGTTTTCATTTCTTGCACAACATATCACACCTTTCTATTAGGACTGAGATTTGCAGCAGGGATCTGAAGTGTAACTTTGAATTCAGTTTCCTTGCCCATCTCTTCAGCCAGAAAGTTCGCTTCTCTAACTAAGCCATTGGCTCTAACTATATCTTCTCTCAATTTCGCCAAGCTCTTTTTGAATAATTCATCCCTAGAAAAAAAACACCAATGTTTTATACAATTATATTACAAAACAAAACAAAAGCTTAACATAAAAAAGGCATTTTTAAAGTAAATGCATAAGTACAACTATTCATGAATGTTAATAGTATAAAGAATTAAGTAACTTCTAATTAATTTTTCTTATTTGACCACAACACAATTATAATAAACTCTAGAGTTTATTCTATATTTATTTTCATTTCTTGGGCAATCAGCTTTTCTATATTCTTGGTTACAGAACATTTTAAATTACATACATTAACATTTTATATATAATTTTTTTATTCTTTATTTTTATATCTTTTCACTTATTATTTCTTACAGAAAAGTTAAACTCATGATCATTTGTTTTTAAAATATTTTGTCATATTAAACTCATCTCAATATAATATTTATACACAATATAAAACCAAAACACTAACACACTTTTATAGTTTTCACCCAATTTCGAAACACTAACAGCTTTTACTTTACAAGAGGTAATCATTATTTGAAGTCCGTGTTTTTAGATAAAAAAAATTACAGACTTGTGCCTTTAAATGCCTTATAGTGAATTCTTCATTATTAATGAGATAGATACAATATTATTCAAAATTATAGAACATTATACATACACATAACATAATTAAGTAACATGTGCATTGTTCTGAATCCCTTTTAAAAACCAAATTGCAATGCCTAACAAAAAGTTTTTGAAAACAAATCACTTCATATGTAAATTGACAAAATTTTTGAAGAAATTAGTTGGAAAATAAGTGGTTTTTTTTAAACAGAAATTTGGAAAGAATAATGAATGGACCAATAACTAAAGGATTATGGAAATTATGATAAGTTTCTCTAATAGAAATCTCTAATATGTTCCATTACCTAAAATGTCTATAGTTTATCTTATATGACTTCTATTTAAAGATATTCAAATGCTTTTGTCAGAAGTAAAATTTAAAAACTCAGAATCTGCCATGCTATTACTAATAATAAAGTTTTATTTTGTTATTATCTAATCAATTTTAAATTAAAAATTATTAAATCTTTTTGGGAAAATTTTTACAATTTATATTTTTATGTTTACTTACTGTCCTTTTAATTTTTAAGTGTTATTCCTATTGACAATTTATAAATACCTAATTAAATTAAAATTAAGTTTCATATTAATGTCTGCCAATTAATTGAATTCTTCAGTCATGACTACATAATAATAATTTATAAAATATTGGAAATATTTTTTTAAAAAAGAAACTTAATCATACTGACATGTCTATTCAGAATAATAATAATAATAAAGTACAAGGGGGGAAATTACCTATCTTGAGCCCATCTCTCCATTCTAGATTGAACATTGCTAGTTGGTGTGCCAACAGGAGTATATTTTCCTAAACCTAATAAGTCAAAAGGAGGATAAGGACTGTATGGAGTACCAGGAGACATTTGATTTCGAAGAAGCTGAAGCTGCCTTTCATACATTTGCCTCTGTTTGTCTAAAGCGACTGTTAATAAAAGAAACAAATAACAAAAATCAGTTGTTTTTTAATCAATCTTTTTATATCATAAAATTTTATTAAACAAAATAAAATATTAACAAACTTTGTTTGTCTTCTTCGTGTTGCTTTTCTAAAGCTGCCATAGCAGACTGAATTGGATCATTACTAAGCTCATTCATCATCAACTCTTCTCTAGCAAAGTCGTAATCCAAAGGACGTTCTGGAATTTCTGGACTGTTACAATCTATAAAAAGAAAGAAAAATATCAATTACTGCTAAGAAACATTTCAAAATTATTTGTAGTTGATTCATCGAAACTAATTACTTTTCTTTAAATTATCAATTGAAGGAAAATTAACTTATATTATTAGAAAGGAGATTAAATATCATACAATATTATTGTCTTTGTAGAATTCATTTTCAAGAGATAAATATAATTTTTTTGTGAGCACATTAACAGTTGAGCACCAGATAACTATGACTATATTAAAAATATCAATTATCAAGGTTCTAGTTAATAATTTGTGTATTATATCGTGTATTATAAATTATTCATATATTATTCAAAATAATATATGAATAATTTATAAACAAGTATAAAGAAATTACATTATAATACAAAAATGACATTATTTTAATCAAAGCATTAAATGAAATACTCACTGCTTGTTTTGGGACAGTTGACTCTAAAGAAATGATTGTTTCCCCACAAAATCCTGTCTCCGTGGTGCAATTGTATTCGATTTGTTACAACAGAGCCATTAACGCAAGTTCTACAAAATTAAATGAGAAAAAAAGAAAAAGAAAATATGGAGAAAATTAGTTGAGAACACATCACAATTTGCAAAACATTTACAAAAAATTTTTCAGCATAAGAGAGTTAGTTAATTTACTATGAAAAGATATCCATATTTGGTCATGAGACAAATAAAATAACTATTTGTAATAGAAAGAAAAGAAAATGGATACTTCCTCCTTTTCCTTCTTAATATTGAAATATTTTCACAAATTATTATTGCAAATATACAGCCTGTTAATTGCTTAACTGGTTGAAATATAAAATTACTAGCAGCAAAATATGAATACACAGAGAATGTATAAAAATGAATTCTTGCACGTTATTTCTATATTTTTTTATGAACATTTTTAATTATTTCATGTTTAAATCATTAAAAACATATATAACTAGCCGCCTTTGGCGACCAGTTGGTTCGCCAGTATTAATGCCGATTAAAGGGTTCAATCAATTTTATATAACCTGGTCTCATAAAAAGTTTTTCAGCAAAATATTTTTAAGCTTCAAATTTCGATAGTCATATAATTCACTTATATTTTATTTATTATTATTTTTAATTATTTTAATATTTCAACTTCTAAATCAATAAATAAACATTTATATCTTCTGCAATCAAATATGGCTGATTTATTCAGTTTTGAAAATTGCAAGTTTAGAACAATCATCATTTTCATAGTCTCGACCAATTATTCTAGAGTAATCCTGATTGGCTTCTTTGAGATCTTGATAAAGTGATCTAAAATCGCCAGTTTTAATCGAATAGTTATATTGAAATTTTCATAGATCGATCAACTATGATGATTGATTTAGTTCATTGGAGTGTCACTTTTTTATTTTAAGGACTTATTGTCTCGACAATATTTTGTTAAACATGATTCACAGAGCTGATGATATATGTAAAAATTTAAAAGTCGTAATTCATCAGCATTTTCCCCCTCAATCTACTAATTATATATTTCACTTATACCATTTGGTAACAGATTTATGTCTCTTTCCCCCAAAAAATTAAGAAATTATATGTTGGGCTCCTATTACAGATGATGACTTGTAGATGTTAAGCCATATTTGCCTTAAATAAAACTGTTTAATTGGATTAGTAATATATGTATAGTAAAATATTATAGAAAACGTTTTCATCCATTTATTTTCCACAAATATCATGTTTCATATTTGTTTCATTTTATGCTGACACGTGCCAAAAATGACATTTTTATATGTTTAATTTGGAATGAAAGCTGATTTATTTGTTCTCATGTGAGAACATGATATTGCTTTGGTTAGGAAGTTTTGATGTCTCTGAAATGAGCGAGTAAAAAATGTGTTTATATGCTTTTACAAATTTTGCATTGTTAATTATTACGTATGCTTGTTTGAAAGATACATTTTCAAATAGCTGACCTGCTATTACCAGTATAGCTTTAATATTACGTATGCTTCGTTGAAAGCAGGTGCGTTTTTATTTCGCACGATTCATTAAAATATGGAGATAAATTACAATCACGAAGGCGAATTCTTTGATTTGCGCAATATATCTTCTTCACATGAGTAAAACATGTCTTAGTGTTTTAAAAATTTTTAAAAAAAGCGAATGCAAAAATATTTTACTTCTACTTAATATCAATTGCTTTTTGTTCGTTGTTTCTTTGAAATGACGTCATCTTCAAGCTCGATTAAGATTTCTTACTTTTAAATAATTAATAACGCTCTCAGAAGATTATCGTTTGGTACTTTTCTAAAAATTCTTTTTCAGTTTTAACTGTCGCACTTCTGTAATATATTTTTATTTTGTGTTTTTATTTATTTTAATTCATTAATTGAATTAATTTTGATATTACAAACGATCAAGAAAAATTTTCTCTTGCATTTATTGTTTAAAAAATATCGTATTTCCTATTTATTTCATTTTATATAATCACGTGATATAAATTATATTTTAGTTTTATTTTTGGTCGTAATCAACTTTTTTTAATCAGAACTTCTGAAAATATGATGGCAACATTTTATTAAAAACTAAATTTTTTTTAGATCCTCGCGAAGATAAAATTTTATTTTTATTTTATTGTTGAAAAAAACCCGATTAAATTAAATGTTTAAAAATTCATTAAAAATAAAGTTTTAATTTATAGGTCAAAACATTAGTATCATTGAAAAGCTATTTTTTTGTGCTTTAACATGATGCAAAAATCAATTTTGTGCTGTAATATTTTCGGAAGTTATAGCGAAAAAACGTCAAAATTTGGCTTATTTTTTAATTAATTAAAATTTTAATTCAAAATTCAAAAAAAGGGGTCCAAGGTGCACATTCCCGGCACCCAAAGTATACATGTACCAAATTTGGTAGCTGTAGGTTGAACGGGCTGGCCTGTACAGCGCCAACACACACACACACACACACACACACACACACACACACACACACACA
>JAOUZG010044158.1:2026269-2049950 GCA_026289955.1 Argiope argentata | reverse complement strand
CACACACACACACACACACACACACACACACACACACACACACACACTGTGCTTTATTATAAGTATAAAGATAAACAATATATACAAATATATTACAGTAATTTATCCTTATAAAAGCATTTAAAATATCAAAATTGGTAAATTTAAAGTGCATGTTAAAGTTTTGCTAAATAAATAAAAATGCATACGATAATTAAGCATATAAAAAAATAATATAAGCCTTACCTTGCTCCATTTTCAGGAATTAAAAATAATCCTGAATTCTCTATAGTTATTGTGCAGTGTTTAGACATGATACCTAATCCACTTAACTGAATATCTAAATCAGAGGATGCACCGGGATAGCCAACAACAGTTTTATCCTGAAAATGATAAATGATTCAAAAATTGGTTAGAGCACAAAGAAAATATTTCAGCTACAACTGTACAATTTCCTTTCAATAATCAGGGTAAAATACTTACTTTTAAATAATAGACTAGTAGTTCATTCAAAGAAGGATCTGCATTTAAATTCACTAAATAATATTTATCTTGTTCTACTTTAATTCCAGAGGCCTGGACTGATATACCCATTTGCTCCAGAGCTTGTTGCCGCTCCTGAAACAAAACAATAATTTCTTTTTTAAGTTCCATATTCACTTTTTCAACACAAAAAAGATAGAATAATTATTATAAAAAATTATAAACTTTTTCAATGAAGATCTTTACCTGATGAATTTTCTCTGTTTTCCTCAGTTTCTCTTCCCATGTTTGTGATATTTCTTGCATGAGCTTTTCTGACTCTTTCAACCTTTCTTGCAGATCTTCTTGCTACAGTTACAAATTGAACAATTACTTAAAATGAAAACTAGTCCATTTCATAGCTTAAAATAATTTTTTGAAAAGAAATATATAAAATAAAGATTAAAACTTTAAGTTGATATAACATAAATAAGGCAGGATAATACTTCCAATTTAATATGTTCTTTATAAATTAGAATTTTATTTTTAGAAATATCCATTGGAGTAAAAAATCACATTTTATATAAGAGAAAAAAATACAACATATTCATTTCCTTTGACTTTCTTAGAATTTTGTCAACACTATTTATAAAATTTTAAAGGATGCAAATTTTATCAATAGAAATGAATAATAAAAGTTATTGGTAAAGAAAAACAAAAACTCTAAACATAAAATATGAGAATAGAGATATCCAGAAGTGTGTTAAATAACTATAAAAATTATTACACACTAGAAGAAGATTTAAATATTGATAATTTAAAATTAATGCCTTAATATATAGTATTTCAGCAAATGCATATCCACTTCTAATAACTAATTATGAAAACAATCATTAACATGTTATCAATATCATATTTTGCTAAACAGTAAAGGGTGGGCCAGTGCCTTCATTTGAATTTTGTACAACTTCTTTCTACTTTTGACACTTGTATGCCAATTTCTTTCCTGAATAGCCATTTAGTCCGATTCCACTGACTGCAACTATCTCATTTTGGGTCTACCACTTTCCCTATTTGTTAGAGGTTTATATAAAAAAAATATTTTTTTTAAATATGGAATCATTATCCATTTTAAATAAATGAGCTACCCAGTTCATATGATTTATTTTTATGAACATTATAATATATAATATTTTTATGAACATTATAATCATTAGTAACATGTATCCAAGTTTTATGTCACATCAATAAATGCAAAAGCAATATTTTATCAACTACTGGAAGCATTATGAATCAAATTAATTAATATTATAATTCTTACATTAAAATAAAACCTTGTCATAAATTGATTGGAGATTTTAACTTCACTTCTGTGCAACTAATATTTCTCATAATGCAGAGCATTAACTACAAAATCTAAGAATTATTGGTGGTGGTGTTTTATTTCATCTCAAACAAAATGATATATATTACAGAAATATTTTGGGATGCATAATTGTACTTCCAACAAGATAGAGTATCTTTGTGTTGCCATCATATTATGAAACACTATCATTAGAGAATGTAGATAAAAAAAGTGTTTAAGAGAAAGAACTGAAATCCTCTACTCAATGATATGCATACCTACTGGATCTATATTGATGGATAACTTTTTGTAGGAGTATATAAAGATTTTTTTATGGTTCAATACCAATCAAAAACTTGAATGCATTCAATAAAAGAGGGTACACCAAATGCCAAGCTTAACATTTCTTTCAATTCAGTCATTAGTTTTAACATTAGAATCCTGACAATAGCAGCCTACCATTCATATATTTCAGATAGCTGGCATAGTTCTAGATTTTCTATAAATTTAATTCCTGCAAATCTAACTGCATTTTATTAACCAGATATACTGTAGTTAATATTATGCATATAAAAACTTTTCTGATGCATCCTATAATTTTTAAGAGCATCAAACATTTAACTCTCTGAATACTCTATTATTTGATCTTATAACTTTCAGATTAGAAAAATGAATGACTTAATTTTTTAAAACATAGATTTAAATATATCACTAGAATCATAAGAATACATTACCCAAAGATATCTTTGAAAATATACATATAAATATGAATGATCTAACTTTAGACTGATCATGGAAAACTAAAAAAAGTGGTATCAAACTCAGATGAAATAAATTAATTGGATTAAATATTACACATGTTAAACTCTTAGGAAAAAGGAATACCTAAAAGATTCAGTTTACTCAACAAATTTAAAGTAACAGTTCTTTCCCTCTAAATATAGAATACCATGACACTGATGGAAAGTTGGGTATGATAAAAATTGACAAAAAAGCTATATGAGACTATCATATAACACTAGTAGCATGAATAAATAAATAAAATAGTCTTCTCTTTCATTACATACCGCAGTACTCTTGAGCTGCTCCTTAAGCATTTCAACTTCTTCCCTGAGTTCTCGTATTATTCTTGCATTAGGATCTTCATTGACAACAGCATGATTAACGATTCGCTTAGCTCTATCAGCATATCTCAAAGTAGAAAGTGTTTCATCATAATTATCAGCTGCTGGGCTTATGGTAGCGACCATTACTGTACGACTATTACCACCAAGATTGTCCTATAAAAATTATTATAAACAATTATGCAATATCTTAATAGCCAAATTAAATAAAATGCAACCTTATTATAAGTAATTAACACACAGACAAATCTGAGAATACCAAAATTTTCAATTCCCTATTTTGAAAAATAATAAGAGCAATGATAAATTAAATAATATGCTGTATTACCTTTTATGATGATAAAGTCAATTTCTTTCAAAAATTTAACAATTAACTGATATTTCTTTTTATATTAAATATTTAAAATGTTGCAATTATAAAATGAATAGCAAAAAAAAAATTAAAAATGCTATCACTATAAAACATCTCACTAAAAAGATTTAAAAAAAAAATACCTTCAACAACCAAGTAAGAACAGAATCTCTGTATGCAACAAATTTGTCTTTAGTTTTCCCACAAGATTGGTCAGCTAATTTGGATATAACCAATCCTAAGGTTGTCAGTGATCTGAAAAATTTTCCATGGTAAAATTATTATTTTTGAAGGTTTCCTATTATTACTAAATAAAAATATAAACCATGCTTTTTAATTTTTTAAATTTTGTAAAGATAAAAAAAAAATAATATACTGAACCATCAGATTTTTATATTAAAAAATGATCTGAAAGTAAGACTTACTTATTGATGTTTGAGCCTTCTTTTAGTCTTTCACCAACTGCTCCAGTTTTTACCGCTCTTTCACTTCCAGCCAAATCGACTAGACTCATCTTAGAAACTTTTTCACCGGTAACCTTCATATATAAGTAAAAGAAAAAACACTGTTTTATTTTCATATACTTATAGGATACTTATATTAAATAAAATTCAAATGCAAAGAATAACAAGCATGCAAATTAAGCATATGTTTAAGGAAAAACAAGTTGAAATTATTTCTTACATTAAAAATTTTATGTAAAAAACATAGCTATAAAAGGACAAATCATTTTAAAAACAATTTTAAAAAATAGAAAAAAAAGCAATCGCAAAATATAAATAATTAAATTATCAATCTTGTTAAAACTAGTTAGAGGATAAAAAAATCATACCTAAATAAACCTAAGACAGTAAAAAAAAATGGATTTGAATAACTTTTTAATGCTAAAAAAAGTCTGACATATTAATAGAATTTTACCATACTATCACATGTTAAATAATTTTAAACAGGAATATCTAGATTTAAAAAGGTTAATTTACTGCATTAAAAATTCAGTTCTCTAACAATCTAATAACAATCTTTCTCTAACAATCTAATAACAATCTTTTAATTTTGGGAGAAGTTATAATATTCTCACCTCACTTGTACATCAAAATCAACATATATTTATAATGTATTAAATATTAAAAATGTTTAAAATAATATTTTTTTCAACTTTTGAAATAAAATTTAAAGTATCTGAACATTGATAAGCCAGCAAAAACTAAAGAATTTCAACCAAGAGAGAGTTTCAAAAACTTTTATGAATAATCATATTTTTACATTTGAAACTAATAAAAGAACTTTAGAAAGCGCTTCCGAAAAGAAAAAAAAAGAACTATTTTATCAACATATTAAAATAAGCTTATGCAAGAGTTGATGATTAAAAATAATTATTTTAATCATCAGATTGAACTATTTTATTTAAAATCTAAATCCATGTAAATATAATGAAGGACCATAAAAACAAAAAAAAATGTCATTGGTTATTGATATTTAACGTATACAAAATACTTGCAATGGACTTATTTATAATATACATATTTGTAATAAACCTAAAAAATAATACTTGGAAGGAGGATTTACAAAAATTGAAAGCTTATAATAAATCACTATAAGAAAAATGAGATTAATAAGATAATGGATAAAATAATTAAGACACAAATAACTAAAATATGGAAATGATCTAATACTTACACCTGAGCGTTCATCCGAAACTGTACATGTAAGAGTTATGGTAAAAACTGCATGGGATCTGCTGGATTCACTGTTCATATTTGTAGCAGCAACTGTTCTAGATTTATTGCCCTCAGTCATTAGGTTATTGATTTCCTAGAAAATAAATCCCATTAATTCACATATTCTCTTAAAACATTATAAAGCAGTAAATAGCAATCATGAAAGGTAATTGATGTATCATGGAAATAATATGAGTATTACATAATAGGCTAATGCTTTATAATAACTAAAAAAAAAACTTACTTCATATGAAGAAACAGCTAAAGTTGATAAACCATCAACATATGGACCTAAAATATTATGCTCTCTCACTTTTAATGTTTGTTTGCATCTACAAGAAGAAACAATGAAATGTGAGTAAGTAGAAAAAAATTTAATTGAAATAATTTAAAAGTAGGAATGAGCCTTATTTAAGAAATGGAAACCATATGAAAGCAAAATATTATTTATACAGTAAAATTTCTATATAATTTGAAGTGTGACAAACTAAATTATTCAAGCAAATAAAAATCAATTCATGCTATTTTAATTTAATCCATCATTCATAGATATATTATTCTTGTAAAGTGTAAAAAGTTTTCTTTTTTTTAAATATATATATGAATGATAGTCAATTGTCTTTAAAGTTTAATACCATAGCATAAAGGGGGGGGGGTGAAAATGTAAAGATAATAAAAATAGCCAAGTAATCCCCCCCCAAAAGTTTTCTTCTCATAATAAATATTAATACAACAATATAGATGCTTGATAATTTCGATGCAATAATGCAAGTAATTTAATAAATAGGCAAGAAAATGTAACAACTTATTTTTTAACTTTAGATCATGTTGAAAGGGGTATTGAATATAAAAATTAAAACAATTTAAGGACTTTATGACTTTTTGAAAAAATTAATAAACCTTACACTAATAATAAACAGAAATGTTCCTCACCCTTTTGGATCAAGTAAATCATGCACTTTCTCATTGTAAATTTCCATATATGAAACCTCCACTTTATAATCAGACTGCCTTCCTGAGGCATTTATTCTTTCAAAAAGTGCATCACACAATCTGGGAATCAAACCTTTATTGTCTTCAGATCCCATCATTGTAAATGATTTCCCTGACCCTATAAAACAAAAATATATTTTCTAAATTATTGGCAATGAAATATGCAATAAAAGATGTAAGCATAATATGGATTTGATGAATTTAAATCCTATATTTATAAAATATTCAATTTAATAAATTGAATATTAATTTATCAAAATTAATTTGTAAAACATAAAAAATAATTTGAAAAAAATCCTTGAAAAATTATGCAAGATTTTAACTCAAATAGCAAAAAGATGACATTTGTGAAAATGATTTTTATTAGAGAAAAAAAATAATGTAATAAGAAATTTAGAAAGAAAGCATGAAATAATTCCAAATAGTTTTTTTAAACAATTCAAATCTTTAAAAAATATAAGCTAGGCTCTAATCCCAGGTTTTTGCTTCTGTAAAGATTAAAAAATCATTGACAGATAATTTATTTTCTTAACAATTTTTCTGGAGTTTTCTTAACAATATATAGGTAATAAAGTTTTTTTTAAAAAATACAGGAAAAAAGAAAAGAAAATATACCTGTTTGTCCATATGCCAGGATGCAAGCATTGTAGCCTTGAAAAGCGTTATCCAGAATATCTGCTCCAAGGCTGTTGAAAACCGTGGCTTGGCTTGCATAGTGTGAATGGTTTTCATTAAAGGACCAAAAGCATTGATCAAATGTGAAACTCTAAAAATAAAGAAATACCAATTTTTAAGATATGTCGAAAAAAATTGCTACTCAAGGCTCTTACTTACAGCTGAATTCTTAAACAAAATTCTTTTAAATTACATTTTTCCTCTTTTTTATAATTTCAATATCATATAGACTCAGAGTTTTCATAAAATATGTTTGGTCTAGTAATTAATTTTCTCATAAGAAATGCTACAATATTCATAAAAAGTTAATTTTGATTTGTAAATGTCAAATTGAATCCTATCATTAATGAAAAATATTAAACTCAAAACACATTTAATTTTAGGATATATTTGACTATAGATGTAATTAAAACTTAAATTAATGGTAGAAATTTGAATTAAAACCAAATATATATTTTACTTTTGCTCAAATATGAACATCAAGAAATAGTTCAATGATCATTAAAATCTAAATAAATAATTCATTATTAAAATGAAGGCAGAGATTGAATGGTTATGCCTATAATAGATATAAATAATCTAGAATCCACTATTTCCAAAATAAATGAAAAGGATAAATATATATTCGCGATAAAATATCAAAAAATTCAAAAATTATTCCTTCAATGCAAGGAATTTGATTCTGTTTTAATGATCATAGTTTGAAAAAACTACCATCTCACTTACAAGCAAAAAAAAGTATTGATTTACAATTAGGGCCGGCAGAAATACCAACTAAATTATTAAACCCATAAAAAATACGTACTAAGAAATTGACCCCCCCCCCTCTTCAACAGGAAAATATCATTAAGGTGCTATTTTGTACCTCCAAAAGATAATAAGGTCAGAATATTAAATCCTTATAGCAATTATCATAGTGAAAAAAATGCTCTGTTCAAAATAAGTAAGAAATATATTTTCGAAAATTAAAAATAATAACAATATTTACAAGAAATGTGAAGACAAAAGAGTTCCTAAAAAATAAAATTACATCTAATTCCATAGTTAATTTTATCTCTATCTGAATCTAAAGAAAGTTTGCTAAAGGCAATGAGAGCTCATTTCACAAATAATTTTTCTGCTTTTTCTCTATAGCATTAAATATATGGAAATTTAAACATACATTCCAATCTGCTAAAATATAAATGTCTGTACATTTTGTGATATCAAACAAGAATATAAATTATATGCATACAAATCATGCACCTGACTAATTTAAATTTCAATATTTTTTTACCTTTTAATCAATTGTTATTTTCATTTCATTTAAAGGTATATTAAGATTGCAGATTAAAGGAAAAAAATACTATTACTGAAATGTTAACACCAACGGCATTAAGTCTGTTAAAAAGGCATGAATAATATTAATTTGATGTAAGCAGTTAAGTAACTGGGAATATTATGAAATATAATTATTATTACAGACATAAAAATATTTAACTATCTTTAAAACTTGATTAATTATTATCATATAAGCCACCAGTAGGACAATATATTGTAGATGTTCCAAAAGTACACATCAATTTTTATATATTTACGATCAATCTGCAAATGATGAGAATGAAGATCAATCATATTGATACTCCCTCGATTACAAAAACACATCTAATTCAGGAATTAAAATATTTTCGCAGTTTACTTAGGCAACAGTTATATATATATATATCAATACAAATTATATGAAAAATTTATTTAAATAAAGAGGAAATTTTCTTACCTTTGGTTGTTTACTGTAGATGTCAAAATATAACACAGCAGCAGGCGGGTACAATAAGAAAAAGAGAATAAAAAAGTTTTTTTAGAATCTGATAATATTAATAAATACATAAATTTTATGAAAATATATTCAAGATTCAGATTCACTATGCATAAATAATGGAATGAAATGTTTTTAATTTCATAAAAAGAAGTAAGAGGATGAAAAATGGCAGAACAATAGACTAATTTATAAAATTTGATAAAATCAAAAGAAATAGATGATTTTTTCATAATATGAGGTTAGCAATTTCTCCATTTTTGATGTAATAAATAGTATTGAAACGAATAATCAAAAGTAGTATGTTTTATTATGCAATGATTTAATGTCTGCATTGTTATTGTTCCTGGAATAATAAATATAAAGTATTTTTTCTACCAAAACTAAAATAAGCGTCAATAAATGAATGTTATGACTTGAATATGATATACATCACCGTTATTATAATATACATTTGAAAAGGGAAATAGGATTAATTACATAAAAATCAGCAAAAGGCGTTTTTCCACCTAAAATTAATGTAATGATTAAGTTTATAAAATATGGCATATTAATCATTCAAGATATTTATCTATCAAAATAAATTTTCATAAGAAGCTGAATTTAGTTTAATTACGTTTTATTTTGAAGTAGTACTAAGATTATTCCGGGGGTAGATCACGATTGTTTAAGTCGTTGTCAGATGACAAGGGCAGCACTTGAGGTTGCAGTTGTGTTAGGTGCCACAACAGCGGAGGCGGGGGGGGGGGGGGGATTGGCACCGAGTAATTTAACATATATCGTAAATCAAACTCGATTATTACAGTTTTCACAGTTCTTTGGTGTAATCAGATTTCACACCTAGAGTCATCGACTCCAGAAATGTTATAAACTTTTACAGTTCCAATTTTTATAAGAAAAGAACAACTAAAACAGAACCAAAAACCCTCTATGTTAATTGGGGGAGGGGAGACCCCGAAGGAATACATCACAACGTAAAGGTTTCTTAAATATGAAATTCGTATTTGATAAAGCTAAATAAACGTATATTAAACTTAGTATAATTAATAATAAATGCAATTTTTTATCATACGGAACCATTTGTAGATACTTAAAAAAAATATATAATAGATTGGTACTTAAAAAAGATTTTTTTAAATTTAAAATACAGATAAAATGCACTTTCATTATATTCCTACTTTGAATCCTTTCAAACTATAAATGTGATTTCTCTCCGACTGTATAATAAACACTGACAACTGATACATTTCTTTTCAATTAAAGGAGTCATAAAAAAAACCCAGTAAATTTTGGAAAATATAACATTACATATACTAAAAAAAGAATTCGAATAAATAAAAGAGACAAAGCATAACCAAACATAAAAGATAGGAAATCCGACGAAATGAAATAAGACGGATTCAATTTACATTGCATACACTTATCAGCGATTACTAACGATATCCACTCCCTCCCTTTCTCCAAAAAAAGAAAAAAAAAGTGAACATTTTCTTAATATCAGCATAAAAAAATCTTAAGGCAGCACAGCAAGATTATCGCGAATTTTGTGAAAACCCCACCCCATTTCGTTGTGGGAAAAGAAAGAAAAAGAGAAAGAAACGGGAGGGGAAAACCAAATCCACGAAAATGTTCCCTTATCCTTCCGAAATTCAAATTCTTTCTTTGGCAGGTGTTAGCATCCAGGGAAAAGCTTTCTCCAGCTGTGTGATGGATCAAGGCAGGAAAAGGATCCTCATCTTCACGCATAAAAATGAGATAGATTTTCGGGCATATTATGTCAATAACTCTTCTTTAGTTCAAAAATACTTTTCATATATTTTTTATCTTTTTCTTTCTAGAATTAAAATGCACAAACAGAACATAAAAAAGCACGAACTTCTGCTGTCTTTTCCCGAAGAGTAGTGGATGATTAATGGAGAGTTGCACGTGACTTTCCCTTTCTCGGAAGAACTCATTTGCATAACATATAACGATACATTTGAATGGAATGAGATTCGTGCTCCACCCCACGGAACTTCTATAAATCTATCTTGGGATAATGGTCTTAAGAAGCTCATGGTTATAAATTTTACAAGGGGATAATAGACAATTACAAAAGCTTGAATTCTTTTATAATATGGAATTATTTCCGTAATGATTAATTTAAAAGAGTTCGGGAATCAGATGGAATATTCTTTTTGTAATCTTTTGGAGTAATACAAAAAATTATATTAACAAAACACCTTTAATAGGATAATTTTACTCTTTATTTGCAATCGACCATTTTTTTTAAATATGAAGCATATTAAAATATTGTTATTTCAAGAAACTAGAAGTATTTTTTTTAAAAAAAACATAACAACAAATATGTAACACGAATTTTCTGAGCATGAATTTCTATTGGAAAACCTTAGCAAATATAGCCAAATGTAGCATTATTAAATTCATTTTCTGTATAACTATAATGTAGATGCATGTAGAATAAAAGCAGCTTATCAAGCTAACATGCAGTATGTTCAGGGCCCGACTTAGCCCACTTGGGGCCCGGGGTAAACTCTTCTTTGCCCCTCTGCCCTCTGTTTCACTACTTTAGAAATAAAGGACATTCAGTAAAGAAAGAAACGTAAAATAAAATTTCTATTCGATTTGAGGGGCCCTACTTATGTTGGGGCCCTGGGCAGCTGCACCGTATGCCCCTGTCTTAGTCAGGCTCTGAGTATGTTTGCATTTTAATGCATTTCTATTCAATTGACAGAAATGCGTGATTGATTCCTAAGCTCAAAATCATTAGTAATTCCAAAAACTTCATATTCTTGCGAATATGAGTCACCTAATTACTATTCTACAAGTTAAAAAATCAGAAAACACAGCTGAAACTTTCAGGTTCGCTACAGCTTCCAATCATTGTCACCGATATTTCACAAAACGTATATTTGACCTGATAAGAATGTGAAAAAGGTCATAATAGAAATGATCGTTGATGGAATAACATTTGTTCGACCCCACTTTTAATGATATTGAGTAATGAAATAAAAATTTCGTAACTCAGAAAAGTCGTGGACCAAGTTGAACGAACTAGCCTGCCGCAATTATACTTAGTTTCAACTCTCGGAAGCAGCCTTCACGAATCCAAAGCAATTTTCTGTTAAGGAGTGAGTAAGACGAGAGCAGGTACATGATGCAAGATAGCCTTCCTTCTTACGTAAGTAACTGAGCGAGCGTGACCGTTCCTTTCAGTATAACCAGTTCCTTCTCAAAGTATTACTAATGCTTTTTTAGTAACTGAAGCGTAATGAGCAGAAATAGAAAAGTTATCATTATGAATAGTCTTGTTGATATCTTAAGTTGGGCTTCTTAAAATGCAGGTCTTAATCTCATCAGCAGTAGCACAGAAAAACGTTGGGTTCGAGATATAAATTAAATTAAAAATAAATATTTAGTTTAAAATTTGTAATTTATTGTTTTTAACAGCACTATTTCTAACAGGATCAAAATTTTGAAAAGTACAAGAAACATCTTATTCATCAGACAATATCTTGTGAAAATAGTGATTATAAAGTAAAACGAGAGTAAAAATTAAAAATTAAAACAAACAAATTATCATATGACAAGTTTAAAACTGAATTTTAGAATCAATTCTCAATTTTTTCATGTTCGTATCAGGAGAAGTCCACTATAATTGTCCTTTAATAATTGTTTCTAATGTTATTCCGTTTAAAATTAAAATATATATATATATATATTTAATGTGCAAATAATAATTTATGTAAATATGAAAAAAAATGCATTTTAATATAGTGATGACATTTTCTACCAACAAGGCCAAAATAAAAAGTCCAACAATGTATCACGATAAAATTTATTCTGTGTATGTTAAAAAAGTTGTTCTTGAGCAGTTTAAAACCTTTGAGAGCTGAGGTTTATTGCCACAAAAACAAATCGAACAAAGCTGTTTGTATTTTATTAGAGCATAACACAAACGGAAGCTTAGAAATAATTTATTTGATTAAGGAAATATTAAATAATTTTTATGTACTAAAATAACTAAAAGAATTGCAGTATTACAAAATTGGGGTTGGCAATAAAAACTCTTTTTTCCCCGCTTCGAACCAAGCTTTGTTTTTCAGAAGTAATTCAGAATTTCTCTTAACTGTACAACTGATGTAAAATCACATCTTTATTAATTATATGTACATTTTTTTGGAAAGCACATTTTAAAGTTCTAAATTAAAGATTTTTACTCTTTTAATTTTAAACTACTGCCAAACCTGATAACTGTTTCTCCCCACGAATAAAGCTGTAATAAATTAATCATTATGCTGTTTTTCCTTATAATCCAACATTTTCTTACTTTCTTTAATAATAAAATAATCCTTTTGTTTTAAATATAAATCATTGTTTCGTTTTTTATGAGGATTTACCATTAAGCAGTTTTTAATTTGATGTTTATATAAAAAATATGAACTTTAAAACGAGATTGATTTCAATAATGTATTTTTTTTGTACTAGTCTCTTTAACATGTTTTAAATTATAAATTAAATATATTTAGTTTAATAATACATAACGATCTAAACGTTTAAAGTGTACACAAAATAAGAGATAATTTTTAGAAGAATATTGTTTCTATTTCATGAAGTTTTGTTTTTCTTTTAGCAGATAACTTTTTCATTCATTCACATGTTTCGTTATTCTTGTTATAGACATTACAGCGTTACGAAGATTCTGGGGAAAAAAATAATAATAAACTATTTCTTTAAAAACTGCAAAAGGGCAAAATGTAATACACCAACAAAAGAGCACTGAGGTAACGATTTTTCATCCCCTTTTCTACAGAAATCATTTCATAGCAATTTCCGCAGTAACTACAATTTCTCAGAAAAAAAGTCGATATATTGGCTCGGTAGAACCCGAGTCCGAAAGCCAGGGAAGAAAAATAGTTTTCAAAGTGGTTAGGAGTCTCTTACTCATTTTCTATTATCAGTCCAACAATCACCAATAAGTTGTTAGAGGCACAAGAAAAGAGAAAAATAATATTAAGGAAAGGAGTAACAAACGAACAAAAAAGGTGAAGCCTCATCTACCGTAACTAATTTAGACACCTGTTTCTGCAAGGATAAGTTATGAAGTTGCTGAAACCTTTATTAATCAACTTTTCTTTTTAGTGTCAAATAAGACTTTTCCCAATCCCAAACAGAAATTTTCATTTTTGAGCAATGAAAGAATGCGGCAAATGTTATTCAGTCATAATTTTCAGAAAAAAAAGAAAGAGATAAATACACACAAAACAAAAGGCTTAATCAAATTAAAATAAAATAACATCTGTTAACAGGATATACATATTTTGCTCTTTGTATATATAAGGTAACATACTAATTTTGGAGTAATTAACTCATTTTTCAAAATTCAACGTAAAGCATTACAAGAAGGATGCGGTTTTATAGTAAAATTATAAGTTTTGTCCCTAATTCTAAGAGTTGGGATCTTGTTTCAAAGAAATTTTTATAATGAGAATGATTTGAAAAATAAAAACTTGCGTATCCATTGTTTAACCAGTGATACTGCATTTCGCTACAGGATTTTTAACGTTTTGGGTAATTAATTATTCATATTAGACTGAATATAATAACCGGACATTGAATCTACGAGTAATATTAAAGGGAACAATAATCTTGAAAAATTGGCCGAATAACGGAAGCATTATAAATTTATTATCACAGATGTGACGTTTATCAAATTATTTGATTGCTCAGAAATAACACAGATAGATGAAGAAAAGGGATTTAAATTGAAAAATCTATTTTCAGATATAAAATGAAACAATTTTCAGAATTTTATTGCTTTTCACACAAATTAAAGTCAATCTCAGTCACGACAGAATTTTAAAACATTTAATCATCAACTGAATTTACAAAATTGCAAAACATGTACAGTGAAATTTATAACTCACATGAAATATTGCTTTTTTGCCTCTGAGAAGAAGACAATCGAGATGTTAAGTACCATGAAATATCAGCGACTTTTTTTTATATATAAGTTTGGTGACGTCAACACAATGATTTGTATTACAAATCATTAATTTTTTTTCACACTTTACTCTCCGTTTTGAACTTTTTTCCCTCTCAGCAAATGCATTCGTCTACCTGAGATCTTAAGAGAGCCAGTCAGCACCACTGAATACATACTATTTTACCAGAAAATATTAAAATGACGTTTAGAAGATATTTCCCTGGGTCAGTTCGAATTACATTGAAGTCAGAAGAGCATCTTCTTTCCATTTCAGGAAAAACTTATTCAACATAAAATAGTATCCACATTCCACTTTCTTTCCTATTTTTTTTTTTCTTTTGCACTTTAAAATCCAGTACCATCAATTCACACGATATCATAGTCACATGACAAATCCTACAACGTTTCAAATAATCATCTTTCTATATATTGTACTACACTATCTTTGATGCCTGGTTCGGTTCCCCCCCCCCCACGAATCAGGCCATCAATTCCAGAATAAAATAGTCACGATGCACTTGACGAGTGCCATGTCAACAAGAACTAACACAATTCAATATTTTCTGAGGCTTTAATTTTTCAATTGCGTTAAAACAATATCATAAAAAGAATTAGTACAAAATAAAATGAAAAAAAAATTACGAAAGTTAAATAATGAAGTAACATGGAGCTCTCCTTTTCATCAAGAATACAATCATATCTGAACACTTGAGAAGTTAGCTGTTGTATAGCCAAAATAAAAATTCCATGCTGCATATCATCACAATTTAAAGTCTGAGAATTAAGCATAGAAGTGGTATTGTTTATGGCAAGGGGAAAAAAAAGTACGTGAAGCCTTTCACTGTTCGTAGTTACGCACCTAGAGACGTGACGGATTCCTAGATGGTGATTTCATGCATGTCGATAAAGATATTAAGTCTTCAGAAACAAAAGATGCCGTGAACAGATTAATAAGCCGACGCGGGGAAGTGAAAGTGAAGACGCAACAACAATGCAGAAGCTGATTAACTGGAGCAGCCATTTTAAATTGGATAAAGATAGATATCGCTCCTTTTTATTTTATGAAGCTCGCCGAGGTGCGTTAGTCTGCGAGTAAAACAATTTGCAGGAGATAAAAATGAGGTTTCAAGCGTCTGCGGATAAATAATAATATGACCATATCTTTTAATATGTTGCGATTAAGTCCATAAGTTTTATACCTCCTATTTTGTAGTGAAATGGGCGCAAGTTATTTTCATTAGTTATTAAACAAAGAGACAAGCATTTTAATACAGCATTTACTTTAGAATTAATTACTGTCCATCGACTAGACTGCCGAAAAAAATTTGTAGTATATTGACCCTTAATGTTAC
Organism: Argiope argentata; assembly: GCA_026289955.1. Classification (NCBI taxonomy): domain Eukaryota; kingdom Metazoa; phylum Arthropoda; class Arachnida; order Araneae; family Araneidae; genus Argiope; species Argiope argentata. The sequence continues at coordinate 2,034,169 of JAOUZG010044158.1, read as the reverse complement.
AATGATTTAAATATTTATTTTGATTAAAACACAGTGCTTACAATCTTGAAATAGTATGGGGGTTAACTTTGGGGGTGGGTGTTAATGCAATCTTAAAATTGCATTGCAAAAGGTCAGGTATAAAAAAAAATAGTGCACAGAAATAGAATGAAATAATCATTTTTTTTAAAAAAAATTCATTTACCTACCCTTTTGGAAAAGCTATTTAGAAAGTCTATTTCATATTAGTAGAAATAGCAGCATAATAGGCATGTAATTTATACAAATCATCGGGTGCCAACCCCTCCCCCCTTCTCCCCAATAGGGAACCGGTTTTTAATCTTGAGCGTAGCCAAAAATGATTTCCGAATGAGTCATTTATTCAAATAGCAAAACTTCATTTAAACCGTGATATCAATACTTTAAAAACAGATAAAAAATTGCACTAGAGGCAAAAAATAGAATCGATTTTCGTAGAATAAGTTCTTCCTATACGTCATCTGTGCTGTAACAATTCTTTTTTAAAATTGAAAACTCATCTCGTAGGTGGAAAAATGAAGGAAAAAAATATCACAGCAAAACCTTAAGACAATGCACAGTTCTATGTCGGATGACATACGTCGCTACGTTTCTCACGTGATGATGACAATAATCCAGATTTCATAAAAGCAAATGAATCAAATTCAAGCAAATTTTGGAGACACCTTCTTAAGAATCAATTATGAGAAAATCTCACAAAAACCAAATTTTTTTTAAAAAAATTATTCGGTCAAATCAGAAATGAATCTTGCATTTCTAACGAGAAAACAAACACGCGAACAAAGACGAGCACAACACAAAACAAGGGAATAAATTAAAAAGTATATTAAATCAACCCCTACGAGTGACCCAAATAAGTCACACGATCCATTTGTCACTAAGGTCATTCACTTGGAAGGAGCTCCAAAATGACAAATCAATACCACAAATGCGCTCAAGTATTTCAATCATATAACCAGAACGCCTTCACGCTTTAAAACGTACAAATATGCATCAAAGCACATTTTTTTTTTTTTTTTTTTTTTTTTTTGCGTCATCAGACATTACACATTCGATTTCGGAAGCTGAATATCTCGGTGGATATCCTAATTCGATAACCTTCTCTCAAGATATGAAAAATTTACGAAACGACGCCCAAAATGTGATAAGATACTCGAGGCAGTGCTTAAAATGATGAAATATTTGAACCAGATTATATTTAGTTTTATTTTAATCTAATGTTACTAAAAAATGTTGAAACTATTTTTTTAAAGGGATGGAATTTCTTCCAGACGCGCTTAAGTAAACAGCTCCCACATCCTATCTGATGGCAGCATATTCTTTCGGTCAATACATTAACATCATTTCAGTTTATCTACACTTAACTCTTTCTTTGCACAAGCTCCCCAATGTTATACATACAGATACTTGCTCTCAGCGGCGTGAAATGAGGCTTTTTAAATCAATGGAATGCTTGTTAATCAAACATCTCCCCATAAAAGGCAAAGAAAAGAATATTTCCACCCTAAGTAAGGGTTTAGAAAGAAAAAGATTAAAATGAAATCTGCTATGCATATTTCAATGTATCATGTCAGAACATCATTTCTTGAACGGCCAAGCACCGCGTGCTCGAGCAAGTTAGATTATATTTTTATTCAGTTTAATCATTTCATTTGAATGAGTCACTTTAGTATTGCAAACGATCCGAAAAAAAACTTTGTTTCGCACTTATTGTTTTAAAAAATATCACATTTCCTATTTATTTCATTTCATGTAATCACGTTCTTAAAATGACATCTTTCTAGGTTTTATTTGCTGTAGTCATTGACTTATTTTTTTAAATCAGAGGTTTTGTAAATGCAATGGCAAGGCGCTATTAAAAGCTGATTTTTTTGAGATGCTCGTGCAGATAATAGAATGTTTATTTTTTGCCAACGGATTTTTGTTGACACCAGGAAACCTCATTCCCAAAACAATATCATGTTCTGACATGATAAAAAAAAGGAAATTTATTTTTGATTTAATTTAATTTTACCTATCAATAAACATCTTAATTAGACTATCTATCTGCGAAATGTTTTTGTCAGTGCAGTTTGTCTGTTTAAGACAAATTAAGCCTATCAAATGAAGAAATAAAATAAGCTACTTCCCTAGAACACGTTAAGGCATTTGTTTTTAATTGTATTGCTAAGAAACAAGACAACAATAAAACAGATATCGCTCTTCTATCCATAAACAAGAACACTTTCAAAGAAATTTAAACAAAAAAAAAATCACCTGGATGTGCCCGGCTACACCAAAATAAATGCAATTATTCAAAACACACACATATGAAAAAAAAAGTAGTCACAGAGAGTAATACTTGTACAGTATTGCAAACGATCGAAAAAACTTAGTCCCCCATTGATTGTTTAAAAAAATATCCCATTTCCTATTTATTTCATTTCATGTAATCACGTGCTGAAAATGAGATTTTTCTAGGTTTTATTTGCTGTAGTCATTAACTTTTTTAAAAAAACAGAGCGTTTGTAAATGCAATGGCAACACGTTATTAAAAGCTGATTTTTTTTAATTTTTTTTTTTTTGAGAAGCTTGTATAGATAATAAATTTTCTAATTTTCGCCTACGGAATTTTGTTGGCCCTAAAACAACATCATGTTCTGACATGATAAAAAAATCGTTATTTTGCATCAAATAAGTGCAATTTTACTTTAGAATTTCATACTGAAAAAAGCATAAAGAAAATTTTGTAGATGAAATAGCTGTCCCCGAATGTTACGAATAAACCATAAAAAGTATGATTAAGTTTCTTCTTTTAGTATTATTGTCATACAAATACAGTTCAAATAGTAAAAATACTTACAACGCAAAGACAGCAAAGTTATTATGTTAATATTATTTATATTTTAATAATAATCCAGAGTAAAATTTAACTATAAAAAGAAAGACAGTTTCACATCAGATTTATTTTGAATTCTTTCACATTCACTCATGATATGTAACTAAGCTAAATTTGTTATTAAAGCCTTTCATTTGACGGAAACAATGAATTATAATCTATATAAGACCTTTTGCAGTTTTGCAGAAGAAATTAAAAAAAAAACACAACCTTTTCTCACATGATTATTATTATTATTAAAAATATGAATTTTCTGGTCCAATATTTTTGTAATCTATAAGATCATAATGATATTCTAAAATGGAAAACACGCCTCACATTTAATTTTCAAATTCTTTTTATTATAATTTTTAAAGCGCTAATTTATCATTAAGTAAAATTAATACAAAACACAACCATTAAAGAAATTCAAAAATCAATAAAAATCGCAGTTGTGTAGATGAAATAAGAATACTAAAATAGAAGGATTTTCATATTCATTAAAGTAAAATTATTCTTTAAAATGACGGTGTGGGCTCCTAACTGCAACCGCAACTGAATGTCAAGAATCAGACACGTTTTCTCTAAAGAATGTTCAGGTGATAACTCTGACGTGCGATAGGTAAAAGCACTTAGTTTGAATAAACGTGACAGCGTTTGTCAAGCAAACTAAAGCTTGAATTCCTTTATGATTCCTTTTTAAAGCTTCTGTCAGCAAAGATACGAGATGCTCCCTTGAGGGTTTTTGAGAATTTATGTCCGGAAATATGAGCTATTTTTGGAAAAAGTCACAAATCGTTATGTCTTCATTCTAATCGATCGAGAAGAGGAAAACATTTTCCTCGCAGCAGACAGAAGTTCACAGATGATGTTCATTCTTCGCTTTCGGCAGCGACATCTGGCGGGAGAAAATGGAAACCAAGAAGAATGCGGTGCATGGCAGCAGAATGAGTAATTTGAGTAGTCCTTTAATTGGATTTTCTAAAAGGAGTCTTAATTTCTTTTGAGGAAAATTCTTCGCTTCCATTAAAGAATTACTGCTTTCGTAGCTAAATGAGGAACAAACAGAAAAACGGAATGCAAACGATTTTTCTAAAACTACTGCTGAAATTAGATAGCTGTATTAGGCGATTTTACTCGAATGGGAATGAGAAGTGATAATTTAATTACGACCGATTTAGAATGGAGGGGGAAAAAACACGATTTTCTTACTAGTTAGCTATTTAAATAGAAAAGTGAGCGCTTTTCTTATAACAAAGGGGAAATATCCGAATAAATATACAATAGTTATTCGCTTTATTCTTTCAATCAGATTCGATAATATATATAAATTTCAATTTACGAAATCGACTAATTACAATCATAAATATTAATGTCAATTGTATTTCACTTCACTTTTTTTTGAAAGGAAACATGATACAAAAACCCAAAGTATGCACACTAAAACGCCCATTTAAGAATTATGTAAGCAAAATTCTTTATCGATCATTCCTTTTTTTTAAAGGTACATTAATTCTATGGTTCATAAGATATATAGATCATTTTGCACGCTTCAGTGAGAATTGAATCAGGAAGAAATAAGCTATATATCACGATTTCTCAATACATATTTAATTTTTTTCTTAGATCGTGATTAAATATTTGACAGATTTTAATACACAAATACTCTCGAAGTGTCACACGAAAATAATGTGAGTTATTGTTCCCATGTAGGTTTAGATTTTTTATTGGATTAGAAGTTAGCTTTTTCATTTAATAGAAATGAACTTGCATGTTGCTACAGTATTAGAAGCCATGGTCTCCCCTGAATCCTTCCGCGCATTCTTTAATAAATGTTCCTGTGTATTATTAATCAAATAATATTAATGAGTAATAATTAGACTAAAAAATGGAATAGCTGGCGATTAATCGCTAAGATGCAGTCAATACAAAAGTACTAGAGCATCGAATGTGCAATTTGGATGTCCTTTTTTCCAGACAATTAAATCAAAATCAGACAGAGAATTACAATTGTAGTCACGAGATCACATACCAAATTTCATACATTCAAATTATCGCGTCATCACATTTACAAGCTTTGGAACATGCAGATTGATAAACGGACAGATATGGTTCCAAATTTGATACATATCGGCATTTTAGATGTAAAATCTGTAAACCAAATTTCATTCGCCTAGCTTTCTTCTCTCCAAGTAAATTTATGTTCAGACAGCAGAAGATTTTGACTGAATGGATTTCGTTTAATATTTAATAGAAATCTACAGATTTGGAATAGAGATTACACACAAATTTTATCTTTTTAACGCAACATATTTTTGAATTGAATTCACAGAGAGATAAATAAAAATGTTTTTCGTACTCAGGAAAGTGTGAAACGTGGAGATGTATCTAAACCTCGAATTAAAATGTTTCATTAATTACAACAATATATTTTTGCACACTTCATAAACAATAAAAAATAATAGTTACAAATTTTTTTAAAAAAACGAGATGATGAAGATCTGATTCACGTCAGATCCAATTTTGTACATCAATTTAAACTTCAAAACCATTATTAAAATTATTATCAAACATTTTATCGCCTTTTTACTAGACTTAAAATTAACTCAACAATAAAAATGAAAGCACTGAGACAAAAATTTTGTTTATTTTTGAACAAAATAAATTCGAGAGAAATTGTTTACCAAATAATCAAATACTCGCCAAAAAAAAGGTGAAACTTAATCTACGGTTCGTAGGAGATACAGATCATATTGCATGCATCAATGAGAATTAAATTAAGATGACAATAAAAATGCTCCCATAAAAAATTTTTTTCATTTATTCTGGCTTTATCAAGTTATCAGTAGAAATTTAATTTGTAAATGAATTACATGTCTTAAGTTTAAATTCCCTGCGAAAATATGATTTGCATAGTTTAAGAATGTATTGCGCGCACTGATCAATTATATATTGAGGTATGAATTATGACACGCAAAATGTAGAAAAGAACCTAATTGCTAGAAATTAAATTTCGTACATTCAATATCCTATACAAATATATATATTTTTCAAATATTGCTTTATTTTTAACAAAGGAGGGGAATCCATTTCGCATTAAAATTTCTCTCTGGTTCATTATGTAAAGAAGTTGTAAAACTTCCCTCCCTTTCTAAGAGGCACATGTTTGAACAGTATTACATCTGGTCAGCTGAGGGACGATTCCTTCCTTTGTGATCGCCTTAGTAAATTTCCCCCCTTTAGCGTCACCATCTGGATGTGAATAGAGACTAGATAGACCACCCATGAGTTTTACGGCCCTCTGAAGAAGGAGATCATGTCAAAATCCCAGATTTAACTATTTCTCCTAAGGGGACCACCCGAACTTGAATAAGGTTCAGATAATGAATCATACATGCGTTTTACGGCCAGCTGAAGAAAGAAGTGCTAAAACCTCCAGATTAAAATATTTCTCTATTGTGGAGGGTCTAAGAGGGTGGAAGATTAGCTGCTGACCACCGGGAATATTTCTGAAGAATTAGTGGATCATCCGCCTCTCCAGCGCACCAATGCGAAAATAAGAGGTGGAGTTTAACTGAAGTTAAAATGGAAGGTGATGAGCTGAACTGATGAACTGTGATCTGAGCTGAATAACTAGACAGTTGGAGAGATACCTCGTGATCCCGAGGGCTACAAGAGATTTTTCTTTTGAGAGAAGCTTCGAAAGGACCTACCGGAGATATCCGTAGATCCCTTGAGCTATTACTGTAATAGCCGGATACGCTAACAGCCCGTTAGTTTTCCTTGTGTTAGTGGTGGAACTGTTATTCTAGATGTAAATATTTCCCAGCATATTAGTCTAGATGAAGAGTTGTTGATTTTTATTCTATATAAGCTGTAAATAAAACATTTGTGTTTAAACGTTACCCGTTTATTTGATCGATCAGGATCAAGTCATTACAACTGTCTATAACCAAACGAACAAAACTACTTCGGAGAGTATGAATTATACAAATATTTCTTCACAGTAGAACAAATTACAGCGATATAATTCCAAGGACTAAAATAAACAAATAAATTTGTTTAAAAGGAAAAGGAGAGGGGGGAAAGGCATTTGAAAAGCTTAACAATTAGATTCATTCTGCATGCTTAACATAATACGATTATGATCTGCGTGGGACATGTTTACTCCGTTAGTAAGCAAAAGAGCTGTTTTGAAACAAGAGAATGAATCATTACCAATGCCCAACCCAAACTACTTGACATACGATCGCTTGCAGATCGTCATTAAGTAAACTTCCTTTCCAAGCTTGCGAATAAGATCGTTTGTAACGTTTATCGTCATGGTGAAAATGAAAACGATTTTATCGTACAAATTTAGTGTTTTATATGCACTGTTAACCGATAAATTTTGCACATCTAAATGATATTTATGTAGTGAGTGAAAAGCTTAACGAGCTTAATCCCTTCGAAAGGTGTTTGTATTGCTCGTTAAACATCAACGATTTATCAGGGATTTCAAACCGTCTAAACTGTAAAATTTCCGATTATATTTATTTGTATGTAACGGTAATGCATATACCGATTTTTAAGAAAAGCACAGTCGTTGATACTCTGCTATTTTCAACATGATATGATTTATACACTGGCATCTTACATATCAAATGCGAGGTATAACCTGCATGATGAAAATATATAAATATCCTTTCGTGTACCACAACCGGAACATATTACAATGAGTTTCAAGTAATTTAACCTCAGAAGTATTTTTAAAATTTGCATGGGATATGTATGCCAAGGAGTGAATTTATAAAATAAAATAAAAGTAGGTAAATTAAACTGATAATATTATCACTATTACCAGTTTAATTATTTGTATAATTCATACTCTCCGAAATAGTTTTGCTCGTTTGGTTATAGACAATGAACCAGAAAGAAATTTTAATGCTGCAAAATGGATTCCCCTCTTTTGTTGAAAATAAAGCAATATTTGAAATATTATATATATATATATATATATATATATATATATATATATATATATAT
>JAOUZG010044158.1:2014233-2026259 GCA_026289955.1 Argiope argentata | reverse complement strand
ATATATATATATATATATATATATATATATATATATATATATATATAATAGGATATTGAATGTAATTTGAAATAAAATTTTTAGCAATTAGATTTTTTCTACTAGAACTTCTTTTAATTATTTTCAAATGAAGAATTCAGAAAAACACTTATAAAAAAATCAAGAAGTCAACTACATAGGGCACAAAAACATCATGCACGCAATTTTCAAAGCGTTTCAAAAACCACTCCAAAAAAAATGCAAATCCACAGTTCTAATTTAGATTTCGCTCTCGTCTGGTAGCTTGGCAAACTTTTTCGAGTTCCGTTTTGGTCGATTATAATTTTTAAGCGAGATTAAAATACTCTAATAAGACGTAACCCCACAAAATTATATAAACAGTCTCTTTTTCTTCGATGTGACCGTTCGAAACTTCAAAATCATTTAGAAATATATTCTATATTTCAAAGCTCGTTAATTCAACAAATACATTTTTAAAAAAAGCAACCGCCTAATAAAACTATTTTAACTACTATTTTATGTTCGAAAAATCGAACATAATAAAATATGCTCGTATAAACATATTGGTGAAATGTAATATTAAAAAAATAGAAATTATATTCGTTCTTAAAATTGAACAGATATAATTATATATACTTAAGGAATTAAAGTGATCTAAGTCAGCCAATTTTACTGAAAACAAATTGAACTAAAATGAAAATCTTTTTTTAAAAAATTTCATTAAAAAATTTACTGAGTTCAATGTTCGAGAGCAATTTTAAAAAAGAAAAAATCTGAATGTTCCAAGAAACAACGGCTATTGACTTCTATAAAAATAACTCCACCCTGCGTAAAAATAGAACAAGGCAAAAAGAAAAGGAAGAGTGTTTTACTCATATCTAATAGTAAAACAAACAACAGGGCGTCACTTTTTCTAATCAAGTTGATGAAAATTTAAATGGACGTCATTCCTAAGTTTTATGATCAGACAGATACTTCTCATTTTTTATTCAACTCATTATTTTTAAAAGTTACACAACAAAAATTTTGCAGCTACTACGTTTGATTTCTTAAAGAGGAACCTGTCCATACATCTTTATTGGGAAAAGAGAAATCGAATCAATAAAGAAGTTTTCAAATGCATAACCAAAGGAAAATCTTCTTACAAGAGAATAAAACACTTTTTAGAAGAGTACCTGGAAATAGCTATGATCCAAATTTAATATTTCTAGGCTCTTGTAAAACTTTAAAAAAAATTATGCATTTTGTTTGTTGTAAACAATAAGTCGGTCTAAACACATAAACAGGTTAGAAAATTTGACATAGGAATTTTGGTTATCGAAACCATGTTGTAGAAATACTAAAATAAAACTACAAATTCAAATTGTTTGGATCATTTTTAGTGATCCTTACTTTTCATTTCACAATCTTCCAATAAATTAACTATTCTCATTTGCCTTTGTTTAATTCCAATCATAATGCCCGTTAAAATCAACGATTTCAGATCCTTCAATATATTTTCGATTCTTCTCCCGTTCTTTAATAACTTTTTCTCCAATTTTGATAACTTTTTTTACTCTTTGATGACTTTATCCCTAATTTTGGATACTTTTTCACAGATCAGTGTCAAAGCTGTTGTTTTGAAAAAATAATTTTCAGGAGCCAAAGAAGTCGCCAAAATTCATTAGCTGATATCAAACTTAAGATATTTTTGAGTGAATGATACGGTAAAAAGAGCTCAGAGAGGGGCTAAAAAGATTTTGAGGTAAATGTGGGGGAAATAAGGGATAAAACTGAAAGTACAATTAATTTATAAAATAACGATAAAAACCTCCTAAGGTGATAGATAGTACGAGCTGTACTTTTAAGTATATAGTAGTTTGGTTTTTGATAGCATATGAGGATATACAATTGAAAATAGATAATAAATATTTTAATTACGAATACAAGTTTTTTAAATTTCGTTATTGTTGTAACAAAGGTTTAAAAAGCTAGAATTTTCAACTGAAATTTTTTAATAATTCTTCACATAGGCAATTATTCTAAGACTTTGACATAATTTAATAGAACAATTTGAAAACCCATGTCATTACTACAGTTATAAAATGGAGCACATTGTTCCAAATTAAAGACCTAAAATAATAATAAAAAACTTTATTGTATTAAGCATTTATCGCTCTTTAATTACAAAGTTTCTGAGAAGTGTTTTATCTTTACCGCCCACGCTTAAAGAAAACATGAAATGATCAGTTTATTTTTAAATGCATAAAAAGATTTAAAAGAAAATATCATCATTTGGTGCATAACAATGGGAAAGAAATTCAATGCTTTTTATTGATAAGGCTTTTATTTTATTTTCTTCTTTTCTATTCCATTCATAAATCTTTCTTTTAATTCTCATATATACTTTCTTATTAATTCTTTAAAGAGTAAATTAAAAATGAAGGCTGAATTGATGCACAGACGTTTAAAGGTATACATACTTTGCCTTTTTAAAACAATTTTATGAGGAATATTTTATAAATTTCAATAATGGAATTTTAAAAGCGCGGCATCTGTCATATAATGGGATTTTTTATTCAATGTTAAAATGCTATTGTTACAATGCAAATAATAAGCTTTTTTCAAACGCATAAGAACAATCGCTCAAATAAACTACACAGGCTAATTTTAAAGGATTAAGTCTTGTAAGAACTAAACGGTCAATTAACTTCCAAGTTTGGGGCTGACATTTATTTAAACTCTTAGAAAGTTGAATGTCTTGTTTATAAAAGAGCATGTTATTTATTATATATAAGAGGATAATACAGACGTAAATTCTTTAATACGCAGTAATATAAATAACTCAAAGCAAAGGTAACATTAGAAAGGCGAAAGGCCTACAAAATTTATGTTTTTGTATTAATTTTATATTGAACACTGGAAGCTGAAAAGAAATAAAAAAAATATGGAAAGATAAAAATACAGCAGGAAAAATACTAAAATACCATTATATAGAAATTTATATTCATTCAAGATATTATTCAATGTTCGATGAAGGGGGTAAAAATCAATTAAAAAATGAACCAAACGGTATGAAAATAAAATACGAATCCATGAATTTCGAACATGAAAAGAAATTCATGGATTTCGAATTATTTAATGAGAAAACAAAGTACTGCTCTAAACTGAAAAAAAAAAATCACAAAATAAAAATTTATTTGCCTTCAAAATTCTAAGCAATATGTGACGAAAAAACACAGTTCTTCGAACAACTTCCCTTTATTGATATATGAGTCCCTTTTTCTGTGATAAGTGCAACGGTTAGAATCCCTTCCCATCCTCTAAAGATGGACCGAAAGACGAGCCGATGTCATTATTAAATCATTTTGGTTGCAATAATCTGAGTTCATCCATATCACATGAGATACAGGACAAGGATTCCAACCCAGAAATATCCCCCCCTGCAGTATATGGAACAGCCATTTTCTGGCCAAAAAAGAAAAATATGTGTGTGAGAGGGATTGTACACTTTTGCTCTTTTCTTCAAACCGTAATGCTTTTTTGTAAAGAAACTGACTTTTTAACTAACATCACTGACAGAACATACGTTTTTCATTCCCTTTTTTTAAAATGCTATATTCCTTATAGGTTTTTGTCAGTTTAATAATTAAAAAAAACAAATGTATACATTTAGAAACTACATAGATATATATTGTAATTAATACAGATAAAATATAGTTAATGTTAGGCATAAGTTTAAGATTAATTATCTGCTAACCCGATAAAGAATGTGATTTCACATATTGCAAAACGATGCTACTCATGACAAAAACCACTTTTTAAAATACTTTCTTCACGAAAATACAACTAAAAAGAAATTACGAATAAAAGCGAAGGTATGCTAATGCATTCAATCAAACTACATAAAAACTAGGCTTTCATTGGGCAACATTTTACGACATAAAGATAAAAGATGCAATTTTGTATCAATTAATCAATATATACAAATTAAAGAAATTGATTATCTTAAAAGGTATATGAAATGATCAACAACGATTTTTTAAAAATCCATTGTGTATTTGGAAGAAGAGAAAGACCTAGTTGCCACAAAACAGCATAAAATTACGTGCTTGTCAAATAAAATGTAGGTACATTATTCATGTAACTATGTCCTAAGGCAAATTCATTTCTTTAAAACTTAGGTAGTTTAGTTATATTAACGATATTTTATATTATATTATTATAGCAGCCCTAGGGTTAGCTTGGGACAGATCTAGTAACTTTGAAACCAGGTCACGAGACGAGGACTTCTCAGCTGACACACTCGTCTCCGGATTTTTACATTATACTTACAGAAAAGAGTTTTACTTACGATATCAGATTTAAAATGAATTAGTCCCACGTACACGACGGATCTTTAATAGAATTGAGTTTTGGCATTGGTGCCCACGGGCCCCGATGCCGAAACTTAACCACAAGACCACCGCAATCAACAAAAAATTGACGTCCTGATTTATCATAAAAAATTGTATACTTATAGTTAAATAACGAGAATTTGTAAATAATTATGAAGAATTAACACAAATCTAAAACCGTCAGCGTTGATGCTGATAATTGCTCAGGCGGCAAAGACGTGGTATCACAAACGTTAAAATTTAATTTCTAACCGGCCAAATACATATAAGAATAGCATTTGAATTGAAAGGAAAACATATCGAAATGGAAAATTAGGAAGTGTAATACATATTTAATTTTACAATATTCATACATATTCAATTATCAGTATTTAATACATCTTCCATTACATATTATTCGATTTAAATATCAAACTTTTCAGAAAGCGATCCCATCATATTTTTTTTAAAAAAAATTCCCACTAACCACATAAAAGTTTTTTTATACCTATAAAATGAATGAGTTACAATCAGGTATTAATAATAATTTTATGGATGCCAGATTTATAACTGCTAACTCAATCTAAATGTACTTGCAGCTATAAAATACAGAATCAATTATAATTTATAGCATGAAAGATACAATATATAAATTAAATGTAGATCAATATAGAATAAGAATTCTTCTGCAATAATAATCGTAAACAGATGAATCTACTTTGAAATTAGTTACAATATAGCTGCCTCTAATAAATATGTAAAGGCGAAGTGCAAAATATCTTTCAAACGTTTTTGCTGTTGGAAAAATAGTTGGAATCGTAATATTTCCGATTTGAACAAAAGCGCTCAGAGCTACAGACCCGAAAGACACAGCGAATGCAACGAAAGCTATTCATATTTCAGCCAGTTGGTCTTTCCCATGGTGAAAGTCATCTAACGGTGACGAATTAGAAGCCTGTAATGATAGCTTAAACGCTCTCTACCGCATCTCCTTTCGTGATTTTCACTTCTTAAGTTATTCGGTTTCCTGGCATGCAAACTTTTTTTACTTCTTAATTACGGGTTTAATCATCAGGCGGCAGCGTAAATATGAGAATTTTTAACAAACAGTTTCAATGAAGGCCTCAAAAGTGTAATTTTGCGCAATTAAAATGGTAATGTTAATATATTTTAATTAATATGAAAATAACTCAAAACTCAGAAACATTTTGAGACTCAGTTAGTGAAGGTAATTAAAAGGAAAGCAAGATAGCTATATTATTACTTTTAAGATAATTCATTATGCAAGAAATTTTTTTTGTCAAAAATATTTATAATATGAAATTATGTTTCTAATTTTGGTTAGGACATTTTTTTATTACCTTTATAATGAAATTAAGATAAATAGAAAGCAAATCGTCACAATCAAGTATAAAATAAATGCATCTGCGATAGTTCATAATGAAAGATAAATTCTCGGTGTAGTCAGGATTGAAGGTGTTGTTTAATGGTGAATAAAACATTCTCTCATAAAAATATAAATTATTATTAACGTTAATTATAAAACGTTGAATTATATATAAATATGAAGAAAGAAAAAAATGTGAAAAAAACATCTTATATTTTGAAATTAAGAAGCACAAAATAATACATAGAGAGAGATTTCTCTCTCTCTCTCTCTCTCTTTCTCTCTCACAGACAGACAGACACACACACACATTCATTTAGCATAGCATTTAGTATTTATTTGACACTCTTTAGTACTATTTATACTTTCTTTAACCAATCATATAAAAATAATGATCTGTTGGCAACTAATAAAATTAAGGAGATGACATGTTCACTTCTATGCGTGTCAATTTATATTATGTCTCACTTCAGAATATCTGATTAGAGCTCGCGTGATAAGTATTAATATATATGGCAACAATTTTCTCATGAATTAATTCGCACACCTTCCCTATGATGTTTGTGTGTTATGTCATAACAACACGTACAACAACAACAATTAGATTTCCAGCTTAATGTGCCATGTGACTGTGACATTAGAAGAAAGGCAACTTTTTTTGCAACAAACAGATTCCATCAAAATTTTCTTTTCAGACAATTTCAACAATTTTACGAATACGCTACGAATACATTGTTTTAACTTATTCGAAATATATTTAATCAAGGAATATTAGAATGCGTAACATACGAATCGATTAATAACTCGTTATTTCCAAATTAATCATTAGTGACCTCGATATCTTCACAAAGACAGCTGGTAAATCTGGCACATAAAACTCCAAACAATCCGCCGAGATTCATACATGAATATTCTCCGCAATCGGAAGTGACAAATCCCTTGTTTCGTCACAAGTACCAAATCACCGTCGTTCAATTTCCGTCCCATTATCGCGCGAGAGAAATTATGCCACACTTGGCGATCGAAATCGGTTGCAATAAACGGAATGGTGCAGTCCAATCGGAGACATTTTCGGGCACGATTAGTAAAAAGATTATGGAAGAGCGCAGCCCCAAGGCACTGACACAGTCGGTCCTTCTCTTCCGCCCAGAAACTTCCATCCCACGATCCAGTTTCGTTTTCATTTTGTCGCCAGCAAGATGGATGACACGGAAATGAGAAAGTTGGGAAGCTTCGGTTTTCGATCTGTCAGGATTTTAATCGAGCTTTTCATTCCCTGAGTGACGTATGGGCGGTTTCACTTGGAAGCAATAAGACTTAAGTCAATAGATGTAAATAAAGGGAGGTTTTGCAAGAGTGCATATCGCTGCCCCTTTCACAAGAGTAAAGATTCAGAATCTTAATATCAATATCAAAACCAAGCAATTTATTTTCTATTTAGTGGATTTTGCCCAAATAAGAAATCCATAAAATCGCTTGTTTCTCCTATTCTAAATATGCACTCATTCCTGTAACTTTTGAAATCTGGTGGTATGCATATAAATAATTTTAAATACTTTACGCTACAAGATTGGTGGTATATTTTTGTTAAAATATTATACCTTGAATTTCTAAAGGGCTGTTGCATGTGAGTGCATAAAAAATGTTTATTGAAGACCTCTTTCCTTATTCCCATTCAATTTTACTTCTTAAATCAAAATCCCTGGATATATACTTCGCGGTTCAGAAATTAATTTCCTTGAAAGTAATTACTTATTTTCAAAGGTTCGTTTGAATCCAAATATGCTTCATTTGACGAACGAAACGTGATTCATTGGAGAAGGAATTAAGATTAAAATATTTAAAACACTAAATGAAGTTCTGTAAACAATTACTTTTACAAATTCGTGTCGCTTTTTTACCAAAAGAATTTCATAAACTAATGTTCTGATTTTTGAAAAAAAATGTATTTTTTTATTAATAAAATAATTAAGGAAAACTTCTAAAATATTTCTCATCCCAATCTAGATTCAAATAAATAAAATTTTAAAAAAAAACTCTTTGAACATTGTTTATTGTTCTGTTTCTGTAAGCAATACACACAACATTTACGAATCGAATTTTAATTGAATTTAATTTTTTTCAATGGAGCTCATTGTATCTCTCAATGAAGATATAATTGTTTCTTCACGTTTTTCCTTATTATCACTTTCATAACAACCAGAATTTGTCCTCCTTTAATTCAGTCACTGGGAATTATTTCTAATATTAAGCATCACGGTTCACATCTCTCCCGAAAATTACTCTACTCTCATAGGAATGAATCACAACTCTGACGAAACTACGTATAAGGGAGAAACGTACCCAATAAATATCTTACTGTATACATAAAATTCAATAGAGAAGATAAAGTATTAAATACACAATTAAAAAAACGATATTTAAGAGCCTTAGATTTGAAATAGAAGAAATCTAATAAAGGAATAATATCTGAGAGAGTAAGAAAAAGATAGTAATTTTAGAGACACTAAACTAATACGACCTATTTCGATGAAAATAAAATAAGTATGTAACAAAATCTATTAAATTTTATAACCACCGATAAAGCAGTATTTATATCGCTGTGAATAAAACAATTTGAACACTGATAGAGAAAAACAAAAAATTTAAGGCCCGGAATAGTCGAGATATAAAAATAGATAATAAATTAATTTACTAATTTTATTAAAACAAAATTCAGCCTTTGTGAGTTACAGAAATAAAATCATCTCTATAAAACAATAGTCACCCATCTCAAGTATTAGAAAAAGAATGGAAACCTATTAGAAATTAAAGGTTGATAATTTCAATTTCAATATTTCCTTCAATAAATGAAAAAGAATTTTTACAATAAAAAAATGTCCTTTCATAAAAATTTTTTTGCTTCTGTAATGAAATATTAGTTGTAAATATAAATGCAAGAAGAAGAAAAAAATCTAAGTCATTTAACTAACACATATTAACTATTGATTTATTGAATGAATTTATTTGTAACTGAGTTGAACTGAATTGTGAATATTAATTACTATATTTTAACGAATATTCAAATATTTGTCTCTGTTTTCAAGATACGGATTTAACATTTAACCGAAATTTATGAGAATTTTCACAATATTCAAATTTAATAAGTTCTATTCCACGTGGCTATCTAGTAATGGTTTTAAATTTTATTCCTTAAATAAAATATTAAAACAAATTAATAAAATTTCAAGTAGATCACGCTTGATGAAGAATTGTTGTTACATATAGATAAGTCCTGGTATACTCAGAATATAGTAAGTATTATTTCTCAGTTACAAGTATTTTAAATGAATACTCACAAGCAAAAATTCAAGTATTAAACAATTTTACATTGAACCGTTCTCTTAGCATGATTACAAATTCATAGAATCTCGAAATATTTTCACTTATATATGTAGGATATCCAACAGAACTATTTTAATTAACCAACATCTGCCTTCATCTTGTTCTGTCAACATTCGATGATATATGAAATCCAAAGCAAGAGTTGTAAAGGTTAGATTATTTCCCAGAGGATCATTATTTTTAATTAGTTTTGCATTCCAGAACAACGCCACCTATCGGTCTTTCGAAAGTCTGTCCCAATTAACTTTGAATCAGAGGCTCACTAACTTTCGTCCAGAGAAGACGCCTGTCTTCACGCGTCAGCGGTTCCCGCTAAGCTCAGCGGCTACGCGGTAATATATATTTTCAGTAATAATGTTTCCCTGTCTCTAACGTCCTCCTAGAGGAAATAATCTAACTTTCTGATCATTAAATATCTCCATGTTTTAATTCTTTTTAATATTTTCCCTGTAAATATTCCCCTTTAACTCTAAATAAATTCTTTTATTTTTCCTAAAGAAGTCTCTTCATCCTTCGTTTGTATTATTTTAATTTTTGTTTAGAAACTAACCCGTAAATATTAAAAAAACCCTAGACATCACGCCACTAAAATCCCGCTATCTGAAGAGTCTAATTTTTGGAAGATTTATTTAGACTCCCACATATATGTATGTATGTATGTAGAAATATATTTTTAAAATGTAGAAAGTTTTAATTAAAAGAAATTAAAACAAGTAATATAAAAAACAATTTTTTAAAATCAATTCCTACTTAGGTAATAAGCAAAAAAAAATTATTTTAGCTACTTTTTATTAAATAATTACTGTTGTTGTTTTCGTGTTCCGCTTTACAAAGGAAACAGGGGTGCAGTAGTTTCTGAAGGTATGACCCATGAGCACCCGAGGGCAGAAGTCTGATTTTTAGCTCACATACGTCACAAACCCTTTTTACGGGGTGAACTCTATTCATGCATTGCATTCATTCATCTACAGATCGTAATTTAGATCTTAAACTGAGAACGATCACCTCTGACCCAGTACCCCCAGTGCTATTACTCTCCACATCTAGAACTTTGTGAGCACGACAGAATTAACGTCCACCCCACATTGAGAATCTTCAACTGGTAAAATCGAACTCGCAGCCCAAGGGATGCGAATCCAACGCCCCACCAACCAGGAAATCCAGGCCTAACAATTACAATTACTATAAACAATTGATCAAAAAATTATACTAGCATTGAATTTTCAACGTCAATTGATGATACAAAGCCAATTGTGGCAACGCAAAGTGCATGAATTTTTTACACCAGTAGGGGTAACGCAATACAGATTAGAAATTTCTTTATTCTGTATTATTTAAATTCAAAAGCATTTCAATATGAATAGGAAAATTGATTAATTAACAATGCTTAGTTCCAAATGCAACAAACATTATTCTTTAAATAATCTTTAAAATAATCTGCCGAAAACATGTTAAACTTAACCTTATTCGTACGGGGAGCGGCGAACCAACTGAATTCGTTTGTTATTTGGCGGCGGGAAAATTAACATTTTTGGCGAGAAAGTAAGTTTTTAATTAATAAATAAAAATTAATTTTTGAAAAAAAAAAACTATATTTACATCAAGTGTTATCCACTACAGGTTTGAAAAAATTTACTTGAACTTGATTGGTTGAATAAAAAGTATTTTATATACGATTAGAAATTTGAGCAAGATATATATATATTTAAATTGAAGCTGATTCTTACACACAATATATATATATATATATATATATATATATATATATATATATATATATATTAATTATTATTAGTGTTGTTGTATATAATTGCCTTTAAAAAATCAGTCATGATGAAATACCATGTTTCAAAATTCGGTTTATTTTGAACTTGAATCTTGAAGGATTAAAAATGAATTTACTATAGAGATATCAAAGCACGAGCCATAACCATTAAAGGCAGACGCAAAAAAGTTTCGAATTCAAAACAAAAGAGAGCGAAAGAGGAAGTTAGCAATTTCTTAATAGCTATGTAAGGAAAATTTCTTCCTCATAAATGACATCATAAAAATCCTATTCTTATAACGCATAAGTGGCTAAAGTAGATTACTAAAAACAAAAAGTTTCACATTAAGTTTTTAATACTACAACTACCCATTAAAAATGTCCGATTAAATTAAGCGAAAACATGAACACAAAAGACACATTTAAGAAAACAAGGTACGCAATTCTTAATGTTAAAAGAATTTTATATTTTTAAAAAACTTATATATACATAGTATAAATGAAAGCGTCTGTACATTTAAACAACAAAAACTCGAGAAATAGTTAACGGATATTGGAGATATTTATACCATTTTGAACAGCATTTATTGGGGAAGGTTTTAGTGCATAAAGTCATATCAAAATTTAAAAAAAGGAGTTTTATAATTGCGATTTTAACTTTGTACTTAGACATCAAACTGCGCATGTGCAAGTGGCAAGAGCTATGGTATGCATATACGATACATTTCTTTGTTTGCATTTGATTTTAAACAACGATTCAAAACTCCCAATGTCCCTACTAAAAAGGAAATTCAACCATGGTCAGAAGAGGAAAGAAATGTTCGGTAAGCGAATATCAGAGAAATAATGTCCACATTTATGGAAGGAGAGTCTTTTGACAAGCGAAATAACCACCTTTATTCAAGTCGCACTGCAACTGAATTGCGAAGACAGAAAGAATCTCCAGAGAAGCGAAATGATATCCTGTGTTTAGTCTACAGACATATCCTATTTTTATCTTTTTAATAGACTAATTATTTCTGAATGTGTGATATAAAGAATGGTTTTGTAGCTATTTTTGATAATTTCTAAACATATTTTTATGTTTGTTTGATCTTGAGTAACATGCCCATGTCAAATCGGGTGAAGGCTAGAC
>JAOUZG010044158.1:1975940-2000019 GCA_026289955.1 Argiope argentata | reverse complement strand
TATCCTTATTTTAATTTTAATGATTTAAATAAGGTTAAAACAAAGAATGTAACATCTGTTAATATGGAATTTTTAACGCATTATAGCAATACAAATAAAAATTATTTCTATATATGTCATTCTATATATGTTAATTTTATGTCCGTTGGTAACTGCGCTCAAATGTCTTACCTCAGTTACACCGCGGCTTCCTCCTCCTGTTTAGGGCGCAGGCTATTTCAACTTAATTGAACTGAGTTGAAAACTTACTTGTGCCAACCATTGAATTACAACCGATACAAAATTGGTACGAACTTGAAATGCTTTGAAACCTTTGAAGTAGACAGCCTGTGTTGCATACAACTAATTTCTGGATATGCAGAAATCATAAAATATTTGACATAGCACCCGTTTTTATTGATACTTCGAACAGGGTCATCAATCCCATTTTAAGAATTTTTGGAACAGTTCGACGGAGAATACTATGAAGTTGTCCCTTCTTTGGCACCAAATCAAGATGATGGTGGATTTACATCGGAGTACATCAACTCACAATGAGCCGCGGTGATCAGTTTCTTTTTAAAGTTATATATGGGTTGTTACTGATAATGTTTCATGAATTCTATGACTTCTCCATCACTAAAAACATTGTGTATATCGATTTGTGGCTAAAAATCTCAATGGGTTATTTATTTCAAATGTCTTAATTGCTCATTGAGCAATATTTGAATATCAATATTGAAATTCATGCAAGTTTTAAGTCAATTCATTTAAGCACGTCAATACAAGTAGATTCAAAAAGAAACAATATTAGGCAGTTGTTAATATGCAATCAAATTATGATTGCATAAGGTCAATTTTATGCTTTACCACTCACCCTTTTTCGTCACCTCCGAAAAAAATTCTTTCACAAATTATATCTCATTTTTGTTGAAAACTCTTTTCAACGAAAGCTCAGTTAATAAAGTACATATAAAAATCAACTGAGAGAGAAGGATATATTAACAGCCTAAGCTTATAAGAGTCGCCAACTAGCAAAAGAAAATAAAGTATCCCTTATATTGACTTTTCTATTGACAAAGATGTCAACAACCGTACTTCCTGGGAGAACCGAGGAAATAATACGTTTTGTGAGGAAGCCAACGGAATATTTGCAGTGAGAAAAGACAAATATATACAATGTCTATTCTGTAATAATGTTTTCACAAGAAACAATTCCACAAGTCCACATGCCGTAATAGATTTCTACAGATATTATGACGTCAGTTACTTAATTGTATCAATATTCACTACATCTTCTAAATATTACTGGTTCGATATGAAGTCGATTTAAACTTACTAAAATCATACAGTTATCATACAGAATGTATTATGCTGATATTAATAATCAGCATAATACATTCTAAAATCATGAA
This sequence comes from Argiope argentata, assembly GCA_026289955.1. Lineage (NCBI taxonomy): Eukaryota > Metazoa > Arthropoda > Arachnida > Araneae > Araneidae > Argiope > Argiope argentata. The sequence goes on along the minus strand of JAOUZG010044158.1, from coordinate 1,998,625 downwards.
TACAGCATATTCTAACAAAAAGGCTTCAACTTGCTTTTACTATGACAACAGTTACATTCTTTATATGATTAAAGTTCTTTAAAAATTAGAATAAAAATATATATAATTTAAAAGTTATATTGGCAAATGAAAAATATTATTTTTAATTGCTTCAAACTAATAAATAACTATTCTTTAAAGGATGAGCTTCTTTGTTTTAGCTCAATTATTATTATTATTATTTTGTCATGTATGACCAACTTTTAAGAACTATTCATCATTGGTGTAGCTTACTTCATATAATAAGAGAAACGAGACAAGTAAATTGCCCAGTATAAGATAGATACAATTACGTTTACATTGATTATTCAAATACCCAAACTAGTTAAATATTAATCATCATAAAAATATTTTAGGCAAATATACAAAAACTTTCTCTAAATGGATACTCGATACTGCGTAAGTGCTTGAAATTTTCGAAAATTTAGAAGAATATTCAATGCTAAAAATAATTGCCGAAGGAAGAGGGAATGGAAGGGAATTAAAAGAAAAATGGCTGCAATACAAAACAGCGAAACAAACAGAAGAAACAACTTTTTTTAAAAAAAGGCTATCAATAAAGTATTGAATTAAATATGAATTTTAATTATACGACAAATAGTTGTTTCCATTTGTTAACTAAACAACAACTAACCAATATTGTTTAATTAGCAAATAACTGTAGGTTACTCTTTTAAAATTTTCTCATTTCCACAAAGATTTGTATTTACAAATTAACCAGTAAGACTGCGAGATACATTGGGCTTATTTCACAAATTCAGAACTGTCTTATTTAAAATTCTGTTTAGCATTCTTGTGAAGGGAATCGGAAAATCCCAACCTACTTCATAATTATCGGCAACAATGACAAAAATGTAAACATTCTATTGGTTTCAAAAAGAAAGCTTAAGCTTTACATACAGCCAATGACTTCATTGCATCCTTGACTCAGGTATTCGTTTGAGTGTCAATGGCAACCTTCAGGAAGTTCCTCAACCCGAGTGCAAAAAAAAGGAACCTTGTGGTAACCTCGGTTTCAAAAGCATTTCAAATCTAGCTACAACGATCGCTTTGAATAAGGATTAGGAGCTATATGAGTAATTCTGAAGTCGCAGTGAAAATCATTAAGCAAAAAATATCAGTTCAGACTGTCTCATATTTGGGCGATTTAAAAAGAGAAAGGACCATTCATTAGTAGTCCCAAATGGGTGGGTGGATATGTTTTGCTTCATTGTGGGCGAAGAATGAATGATAGCTAATGACTGAATTAATATGATTCTTGATTTTGTTGAAGGAGTTTTTAAACAACTTCTGGGTGTAATATTCTATTTTATCGATTTCCAAGTCATTCAATATAACATTTCTCAAGGTGATGGTAAGAAGTATTATGATTTAGCTATGTTTAATTCTTACAGAGCTTGTATGGATAAATTTTGGTAAATGCATTCCCTATAAAAAGCTATAACCTGAAATTTCAATCACGAACTAGAGTTAACACTAGACAAAGAAACGTCACAAGCCCAATGATTGCATTTTAATAACTCAGAATTTCAAATTTCTCCAATCACTATTCACGAGAAACCTCATTTCTTAACTATCCACTCACTCTTGTCCTTGCAGAAAGCCTTGGTGTGAGGGGAGAGGGAGGAACAAAAGGCCATCGGTACCATTAGGGAGAATGGATTTTTTTTTACCCACTTTCCATTGGGCTAATAAGTGGGCGCAGGTTTGTTCCCCTTCCAATTCCGAACCACGGGCGAATGTCACGACGCGAGTCCTAGTGGGCTCGGAGCCAAAAACACGGAAGCACAAATCATGAGATGAATAGAGGGCATTGCTTCAGAAGTCAAACCTAAGGGCAGTTATCCCGCGGCACGACAACAAAGAATAAGTTTGTACAATACCTACTACGAATGGAAAGGGAAAATAAGGTATATGCTATCTCTGTTATTGTGCAGCTTTCCTTCTTTAATGCTGAAGGTACCACCTGTTATGAAACTGGTTTGTGAGAAATCTGGTTTTTCAATATGAATTTTTAACAAATGAGATGATTTTGAAAACATACCCAATTTGATAGTTAACATGTGAATAGTAAAACTTTATATCAATTGCAGCAAAAATTGGTATATTTCTAAACGTTGATTAATATTTTCATGCAAAAGTGCGGCGGGACAATACGACTCTGATTTATAGTTCAAAAATTATTCCGCATTTTTAAAAAAATTTCTCTAAAATAAAATGTTATAGAGAAATACAAAATTCCAGTTTGTGTATTTCTCCGGAAAAGTGTATTTGCCGGAAAAGTTTCAACAACAATAAAAAAAAATGTGCAGTATATAAGTGCTTGAAATCTTCGAAACTTCAAAGAAAATTCAATACTAGAAATTATTGCCAATGACAAGTAAAAGAAAAGAATAAAAATAAGAAAATGGCTATACAAAGTAGCAAAAAAGGGATGATTTTTTTAAAGGTTGTCAATAAACTAATGATTTAAAAATCAAATTAATTTTATCGTGACAAAAAAATATGCATAAAATACATTTAAAGAAAGCTTTTTAAAAATAATCGAAAGTCTATTTGCAACTAATCTTAAGTAAAGAGAAATTGAATCATGGATATAAAAATATTTCTATTTCTATTCTTCCTATTCAAAATATTTCTAAAATGATTTCCAACTATATTATTTAATTATAACAGTAATGGCAAATATACTGACGAAGCTTTTGATTAAATGATTTAAAATCCAAATCACAAATGTTTAAAAATGTTCGTATTATAATATATGTTTGTTTCTGCAACTCGTTAGAAAAAATAAATTGAAAATTCTTAAAGTACAATAAAATTCAAACGTAGAGGATTTCTTATAGCTTAAATTAATGAGAATAATGTATCATTTTGTGGCTAAGAGAGGTTTTTGTAGAGCTATGATAATTCAAATAATTTATATAAACATCCTTTCTATTTTATTTTACAACAAAACAAGGAAGCAAAACTAACTTTAGATGTAATCTTATGTCAACACAGTACAAAGAAAGCAAAATCTTAGGCTCAAAATCTCCAATTGCTCTGCCATTTTACTTTCAAAATTTTATCATAAGAAGAAAAAGAAATAAATAACTTTCTAAACGATGTCGTTACGTAAACTTATTACTGATAAGGAATTTTGAAGGCTACGTTCTCTTTTCCTCTTTCTTTGCCTAGTATTTTTTTATAAAAGAATGTCACAAAAGACAAATAATGATCTGAGACATATTATAAGAATGGTAAAAGTAAATAAACGGAGTTTATCTGACAGTTTTGTAAAGCCACCTTCAAACTCGAGATTCATTTCAGTTCAAAAAAATTATTTTGCTTTGTTGAAATCAGTCATTTTTATTCATAAAATTTTATCTTTCGACTTGAAATTCTACTCATACAAATGATTTAAGATTTTTGATCAGCTTAATCTTGTAATCCATGTGTAACACAATGCATTTTTAATACAATTTTTAAAGGAAAAAAATTCATCAGGCGAATTCAAAAATACTTTAAGCACATCAACCGAATCGAATCGAATAAAAATTATTTTTGAATATGAAAAAAAATACACATATTATTTTATTTATCACTAAAAAAATGGAAAATAACTTAAGATTAAACCTAATCAACATTACTATTGCTATAATTAATTACTATGCCTATTCAATTCTAGAAACGTTTATTTAATAAAATATTTATTTCCTGTTCAGTCGGCTGATCGGTGTATAAAGAATTAAAAGGAACTTTGATTTTTAATGAGAAGTTAATTGAAAGAAAACAGAAGGAAATATATTTTTATAATTTAAAATTAAACCAAAGTTAGTTAAGAAGGTTCATTTAAAAAAATAAATAAAGTGAGATATAATTATTTATAATGACATTAAACGAAGTGAATTCTTTTCAGTAATTATTTACTTCCTGGTGAATTTGAAAATCAGTATACCTTAAGCGAAAAATGAAAGAAAAAAAAATGCTTTCTCTATTTAAAAGTCTGTAATGCTTCGAATAATTTTTTAATACAAATCTGATCAAGGAAGAATATTTAAAAAATGGCATTTATAAAAGTTACCATTTAGATATAAAAGTTCGATTTTTCATCCTTCTTTTTTCCTTTATCACAAAAATGTTTGAAATATACTAAGATGAATGAATGAATTGTCAAATTCTAAATGATAACACAAACAATTTTAAAAGAATAATTAATAAAAAAGCCAAAAAATGAACAGTTTGAAAGAATTGGCAAAATGTCAACAAAATAATTTCTTGATACAAATGTAATAATTAATCCATTTACGATGTATTTTACAAATAAAACAAAGCACCAAATTTAGATTATAAAGCAAAATAAATAAAAAAAATACAAAAAAAAACAATGCATATTTAAAATTAAATGCTGAAGATCTTTCCATATGAACTCAGGATCGATATGAATCCAACCACACACACGCTAAAAGTTATAAAATTAGAAAGTTTTTTTTCCCCTTCCTTTCTTTTTCCAAGTTTATTTAAAACAATGTTAGGCGACGAACATAAAATTGTTTTGAACTCAAAAACTTGATGCAAAGTTCAAAATCAAGCAAAAATGATTAAGTTCAAAACATGTCGTTGTTCTCTTGCCGCCTACTTTTATCGTTTCGAAACTAGAAGGAGTGACTTGGAACTCCCACAGCAATTTGAGAAACATTGTGTATCACGCGATAGTGTAAGAAAGCGAGAAAAGTACTAAACTTTTTCCTCTCTAATTAGAACATTTTTATTTTGGAACAATGTTACTGGATGAAAAACCGTTTAAATATGGCAGATTTAAAGCGTAATGAAGCATATAAACAGAAAGTAAAATTTGGCTTTTGTTCCGACAAGAAAAGGTAAGTTGTCATGGGAAAAGGAAGAGGGAAAAAAAAATTTACACTCATCTTAACTAGTATTTAATACACTGAAAAGGCAACAGTCACGCATTTTGAGTGTTATAAATGCTTGCCAAGTGGAATTCGCTGTGAGATGAAATCTCTCTCTCAAGTTTGAAAATAAAGAACAAAGGATGTGGAAGTACTTAACTGAAGAAAATGTGTGAGAAAAAGACTTTTCAGTAAGACTGTCATTTAACACACATTTTGATCCATGCGCATCAAAATTGGTGGTGGTGAGATATAGCTTTAATTCAATAAATGAAAATTTCTGAATAAGATTATATTGCCACTGAACTCAAGATTTAAAAGAATTTCTGAAAAATCTCGATCAACAATGTTAAGTTCGAACACACTTATTATGTGCGATATAACTATCCAAACTTCAGAACGTTCTGCGCTGGCGATTAAAACAGTAAACCAAATATCAAAATATTTGTCTCAAAACACTGAATAAAAGCAAACAATATAGAATCAATCTCAAAGTTATTAATTCTTAATTCTTCGCATTAATTCTTCCTCACAACATGTATAAAAATTGTAATAACGTTCAAATTTATTTAACGTGAAACACAAATTCTGTTGGGTAAAGAATTAGAGTGATACTATGGTAAAAGCTACGGAATGCATCATTACATCCAATTACACTGTTTTAATTATGCTCATAATATATAATAATAAATTTAAACAATTTCATTTCAATTACAATTATAATTAGACATTCTGTATAAGTCTATCCTGTGGCAGCACTTACGGAAAACAATAACACTTTTTAAAATTCGCTTCCTTTTAAATTGAAATGCATTTAGATGTTAAAATATTAAACAAATAAATTTCAGAAAAAATAGATAATCTAATGCTTTCCAGTATGAATTTTTTTTTTTTTCATATTTTTCAATGCATCCTGATGCGCAACATTTTTTTTCAGACGATCAAATGAAAAGAGTTTAAATAAATAAAAGGAACTAATTATTGCAAATGGATTTCATGACCTATGTGCCATTTAAATAATAGGAATTTGGATTACGTTTTGTAATAAACATAAATATGATTTTCTGGATAATATGGTACTTTTGCCATACTTATACAATTATCATAGATAGAGTTATTAAATTGCGCTTTTTAAAACGAATGTAAAACCAGAGAGGTCAATACTCAGACGAAAGCCAGACCCATCAAGGGAAGAAAAATAAAGATTAAAATGAAATCTGTTATGCATATTTTAATGTATCATGTCAGAACAACATTTCTTGAACGGCGAAGAAAAATTATATTTTCATTCACTTAACTGTTTCATTGAAAAAGTCACTTTAGTATTGCAAACGATTTTAAAAAATTTGTCTCGCATTGTTTGTTTAAAAACATATCACATTTCCTATTTATTTCATTTTATATAATCACGTGCTCAAAATGACATTTTTCTAGGTTTTATTTGCTGTAGTCATGAACTTATTTTTTTAAATCCGAGCTTACGTAAATGCGATGGCAACACGTTATTAAAAGCTGATATTTTTTTTGAGATGCTCGTGCAGATAATAAAATTTTTATTTTTCTCCTTCAGGCTTTTGTTGAAGTCAAAAAACCTTATCCCAAAAAACATGATAACAAATGATGACATGATTTAAAAAAAAAAAAAACCAGCCAAGGAGTGACCACCGATAATGTTTTCAGGAAAGATTCATCGTTTCTTTCATTGTTTTTATCCCATTTCATTCTCATTTTTATTTTTACAATTTTAAATTAATATTTATTTCTAATTCGATTACTTTTATGGAGCTCTTTCCACAAATTCATGAATATATTTTGATTATTAACTCGGGATTCGGCCATTTGCAGCTATTTGAATTTGAGTGGATATTCACAAATAGAAATAGATAGCAACAAGTGAACTTGGAATTCATGAAATAATCGTATTATTAGTTAGTATTTGAATTATTACACATAATTAATACTAAATAACTACATTAAAAATAAACAGCGCGATAAGCAACTTTTAAAGAAAAATAAATTTTCCTACATTCATACTACAAGTCTTGTTACGGTGCTATCCTACCATTAATCGCAAAAACCGAATTTTTCTACCACAGTTTATAATATTTTTTTTTTTTACGCTTCTCAGAATTTTCGTCGATCCATCTGGACTGCACAGAGAGAGAGATAAAAAAAATGAAGAGACAAGACATAATCCCCAGCAAGCTCTGTAATTATTTACAGATAAAGAAACCTTACACGCTAAGTAGAAATCTTATAGAAAAGATGGCTTGGTAGTCCTTTATTTTTAAAAAAAAACTGTGCCAGACGATTTTTGTTGCTATGAATAAAATAAAGATATTTACGGGACAAACATCAGACTGATAGGGGGGGAAGTACAGAAACTGTACTTTAAATTTGCAATTCGATAATTACAAGAGGTAGTATAAAAATGTAAAGATATGGAATTCTGAAATGCGTACGAAAATCCTTTTCTTTTTAAGTTACACCGTAAAACTTTTTAGTAATGTTTCGTTAATTTCGTAATGCAGAATTCAACTATTACATCAAAAAATTTTCCATTTTGTCTGACAACAATTTATTTGAACAGGTAGGTAAAATTCACTTTAAATTATCCTGGATCATTATAAAAAATCTATTTATGCAATGAAGTTGTCTCGAATGTAATTGGATTTGTTGTAAATTATGCTTAATTCAAAAACTACTTTTTATCATGTCAGAACATGATGTTATTTTCGGGATGAGGTTTATGGCGCCAACAAAAATGAGTGGGTAGTGAATTGAAATTTTATTATTTGCATGAGCATCTAAAAAAATCAGCTTTTAATAATGCGTTGCTATTGCATTTACAAAAGCTCTGATTTTTTTAAAAAAATAAGTTAATAATTATAGCAAATAAAACCTAGAAAAATGTCATTTTGAGCGAGTGATTATATGAAACGAAATAAATTGGAAATGTGATATTTTTTTTAACAATCGATAAGAGAACAAAGTTTTGGGGATCGTTTGCAGTACTAAAGTGACTCATTCAATGAAACAATTAAAATGAATAAAGATATTATTTAACTCGCACGAGCATGCGGTGTTTGGCCGTTCAAGAAACGATGTTCTGGCATGATACATTGAAATATACACAGCAGATTTCATTTTAATCTTTACTAAAATTTCTTTCTGCAAGTAATTTGTACATTTAAAAAAAATCCTTTTTAAAAGAAATTCATTTTTTTTTTGTTGAAAAAAGGGCCTAAATCAAAATAGAAAATTTTTAATTTTGGATTGTTCTCATCATGCCAGCGATATTATACATAAATGTCTAATAACTCTGAACATTTAGCATAATATGAAATATGTCTTTCAATTTAATACCAACAAAACTGATTAAATTTACAAACGTCTATGAAACTCGCATCAAATGAATAATTTATTGTGTTTCCAAACGCGTCGATTTTAGTTAATTAGAATGCCGAATTAATGCATAAACCAAATGTAGATATCATCATAATCTTTCCCCCCTACCCATTCGAAGTTTCGTTCGATTCACTTCCATAAAATGCATTTTAAATTGAATTTAAAAAGAATTATAAAGCATGTAAATAGTCACATTTTTTTCACATTTCGTTTTTTTAAGTAAAAAAAATTTAACCAGATTACTTTCTTTAACGCAACATTACAAAAAACAGGTCTATCGCAACGATGATTAGGTACCGCACCAGTGCAGTGGCACTATGAACGACGCCGTTCGTTCTCATCAATTACCTTCTTGTTTTCGATTTCTTTTCCATGCATTAACGCAGAAAAAGTCTTAAGCTATAAATAATCGATTTCCAGGAACAAACAGTTCTGTTTCCAAGAATAGAACGGGAAGAAAAAGACAACAAATTAGTCGGTTACACAACTAATGGTACCTCATTATTATTTACCAGAAAGTAATGCAATCTGATGGTTGTTCCCGATATTGTAGTACGCTGGAATTATATGCACCGCGCAAAATCAAAAAGATTGAAACTAACACAATTACAAAAAAATATATAATTTGGAATTTATAAAATAAATGGAAGTCATTGAAACATTTAAAAAAACATATTAAAAGGGTTTAAATTTGTCCTCACATACTAAAAGTTAAAATCTCAAAACCACTTCGTGAATTGCAAGAGGAGGAGGGGAGGTAAGTGCCTTACATTCTAGTTATATCTGGCGAGTGAATGCCACATGACATATGCTAACTCCATTGGAGGTTTAAGTCATTATCAGGCAAGTAATATTACGAAATGGTTTCAGCAGTAATTATTTATATTAACATAACTAGGTATTTAAATGTGTATTATAAATTGTAACGAAATACTGAAATTTGTTTTCATGTATATTATTTATGGACAATTAAATTCAATTTCACAGAATAATCATTAGGATCAATTTGAATAATTTATAACTGCATTACTTATTTTACATATTTGTTTTGTATCTCATTGTTTCAAATGATTTACCAAGACAACAACAACAACAGAGAAATACGGTTTGGTTCGATTAATCTCTATTCTGAAGTATGGGATATATCTTACATCCAATCATAGCCGAAGAATGAAAATATTGTTATGATATCCACATCTATACATAGTAATATTTAAACGGACACTCAATTTTTATAAATACTGCAATAACTAAATAAATTTCATGAATCAAAAAATGAATTTGGATATCTAAACTTGGCAAACCATTAATATTGTCCTAATAATTTGTAATTCATGTAGTTCTCATTTTTAAAACTTTATTTGATAATTAGGTTAATAAAATCTTTTTAATAGACTCGCTTGCTAATCTTCCCCCTTCCCTCCCTTTAGCCCAGAGTCCCAAAGGAATCAAACTAATCTCCGTTGTGGGGTGCCTGCCAATTATCCAACATAATACTCAAATCCAAATTATCTGACTACTTCGGTACTGCTCGCTTTAAAGCACGATTCCCGGCATATCCTTCGAGGGAACAATATTCAGACTGCGAACCAAGTGGCAAGTTAAAGCCCTACCCTTCATGTCACTACAGTCCCAACAATTCAGTAAACCTGAATATAGTAGGATTAATAGTAATTACTTTCTTAAACTTCACCTAACTAATTGATCATGAAATACATTCTTCTCAAATTAAATTTTTTAAAACATTCCTACACATAATTATGGCCGGCGTCGTGGCTTAGGGGTAGTGTGTCTTCCCCATGATTTGGGTGTCCCGGGTTCGAGTCCCGGTTCGGCCTAAGGCAGGGACATATGAGGCTGTTGCCTACCTCATAGGCACCACCCCAAGTTGAATGGAAATTTATTTTACGTTTTCTTCTTCAATAATGAAGTTCGGTTCTTCATTACTTAAGTAATGAAGCACAGAGGGGCCTCCACAAAAGTTTTTGCCTGGGCCCCAGTTAAGCTAAGAAGGGTCATGGGTTTCGGGTACGGTTCTTCTTCTTCTGTGTTCTATCTGTGAGGAGTGTTAGAGGGCCCTACTACAAAATGGGGTTGCGCAAGCGAATGTGACGCGTGAAATAGTTAAGACGTACTCTTGGCCCTAATTGGCGATATTGAAACATAATTCATTCGGCTTGAATCGCTCACACATCTGTCAGCAGTGTAGTAAAGTGCCATAAGTAACAACACATAATTATCAATATTAAGAAAAGGTGAAAGCCACATTCAAAAATAAATAATATAACTTACATTATTTTCTATTTATAGTAAATAGGAATTCTTCTTTTTTAACCAATTACAAAACAAAAGATATAATTCATTCTTTTTGGCACACGTAATCGCGCAGCGAAACACTGAACCTTTAAAAGAGACAAAATCTAATAAAAGAAATAGTTTAGCAATTATAAGATTAAACAGGATTTAACTTCCCAAATTACTTTAAAAAACAAATATTAAATCTAAAATTAGAAATTAATTGGTAAAAAAAATACACTTGCGCGTTTTTTGTTTTAGGTACATTCCTTAATATAATACCATCATCACGTTTACATTCCATTATAGAAAAAAAATTATTTTTCGAAATTTCAATTACAATTTCCAAACTTTTCAATTTAAATAAAAATTAATGAGCTTTATCTATTCCAAAATCTCAATTAGTTTTAACTTTTAGTACCTTTACATGCTTACTTATTCAATATACCAAAAATATCGAACAAAAATCAAAAATAAATTCTTTTAAATTTACGATCAATTAAATAAAACAAGGAATTCTTTAACGCATACTAGTAAATATTTTATATAACGGGACTTCTCTTTTTTAACTGTTAACCGGACTTCCAAAATTTTAATGAGTCAATTTATTCTTCCGTGACGCGAGTCAAATGCACATGGTTAATTTAATTTTAGGGATCTTTTTCATCTTTCAGGAACAAAAAGAATGCGATGTCACAATATTGCGAGAAGATGCGCAATTAGATGCGAGATCCATGGTTGTGTTTCCCTCATAAAAGTAACTTGATGTGAATTGACTCCAGAGCAATGAATGTTGCCACAGAAAAAACTAGAATTAATTTTTTAAGCGTATTATTTTATTGAGTGTTGTATTTCGTTTCTTTGTCGGAGAGAAGAACCACCCCATAACAATTCATTCCCCAACATCTTATCGTGAGCAAATAAAACTCGGAAAAAGCGTCGCTGAAGCACCACTCGGCGTAATGAAACGCTTCCGCTATTAAGACGCGGGCCGCTCTAATTAGAATCTTGAGAGGCCCGCGAAAAGGTTCCTTTGTCAGGTCACGTCCAGCTAGAATGAATACGCGCACTACTATTTCAGGCACAGGGCACACAAGACCTTGACCTTTGCGATGTGGCACCTCAAACAAGATTAACAAGATATGCCGAAATAGGAAATATAATTCGAAGACTTCATTCTCATTAAATGGTTGTAAAGATATGGTTTAATTCAACTAGTCGTTTATGTTTTGCCTTTGTTTTACAATACACATCAACTCCAAAAGAGAACTTTTAATTATTTGATAATACAAAATAAATTTAACAGCAAACTGAATATAATTTGTTTTAAATCAAATTCAAATTTAGTTTCCTCAAACGTTATTGCTGTTTTTACTTATGGCACTTGCCATTGGACAAAGATTTAAGCCTAACGAACGTCTCTTGTTTTCGAAGTAGCGCCAACAGGACGACTTAGCTACATACTCATCACACTTTCGCTTGCACATCCCCTTTTTACAGGAGGGCATAGTCACACATATCACAAATAGCACACAGAAAAACATCCATGCCCGAACCGGGACTCCCAGAACACGAGGAAGAAGCGCTACCTCTGAGCCAGAGAGTCGGCTCATCAAATGTTTTAGATTGATTTGCATTTACGCTGGTGAATAAGGATATAAGCGAGTAATGGTATAAGGGGACGAATAGGAAGCAATAATGGAACGAACGATCTTTATTTGTAGATTGGAAACTGTGAAAGCCACTCGCTATTCATATGATTAAGCGGCAATTTAAAGACATCTTGAGTACTTCATACACATTTAGAATTTTAAAAAATTGTTATCAGCATCGCGAAAAGAGCGAGGAAATGTACTAAAGAAATCCGTTGATAAGAATACCAACTAATGGTTAGTGGTGGTATTTGGAGGAAACTACATTTTCCACATGGCTTAAATGTTGAGAAAGATCTCCCATTCATAAAAAACAATTTAATAGTAAAGAAAAATCAGAAACAGCAAGATATTGGTCATCCTTCGGTTTGGGTAAACGACTGTGCATACTTTTGATCAAACAGCAATAAGATTTAGCGCTGCTGAAAATCAATGTTCCTAGCTACAATGGCCAGAAAAAGAAGGTGACACTTGTTCCACATCTTTTATTCACAACACATCAAAGAGATGCTCTTTGATCTGAACGTATACAGCAAATGTTGGTGAAATCGAGACTAGAACTATTGACTGTACGGTCCCCAAGCCGAAATTTAGTCAACCAAGCCAACATGGGGAGGGGGTTAAAAAAATAGGATAGAGATTAAATTATCTCCTTTTCTTCAAAAGAGAGAGAAGGATAATAAAAGACAAAATAGAACAGACTTCCTTTTTGTTACCAAGGTTGAAATATACTCCAATCACTTAAATTCCCTTTGTGAAATGCAAATATCCGAGTCGGCGATAAATAACTCGCAGAAAGTGAAAGAAAGGACATGGCATTCCCCAGTCGACGCAATTCTTTCGACCTTCAGCGCATAAACGGCAACGACATCCCATAATAGCCGACAATAAAGACAGGTAGAGCGACAACAAAGGGAAGGCAAGAAAGAAAGCACTTCCACGTCTCAGAGATGATGCATCCGATGCAATATTTTCATTTTCTCCTTAGCGTGTGGCGCAGAGAGATTTCTTTCGACTGCCGATAAAAGGTATCAGGCGATGGAATCTCGAGCCGGCTGTTACACTCGAGCGTCACTAAATCCATAACTTACTCTCACTTAATAATGCCGCCCTGACATGCTTAATGCTCCCCGTATTATGCGCTTTTTTTGTTTTCAGTCATTACTTATCCTAAGTAAACTTTGCAACAAACTCAACATTATTAATCATGGTAACGTCGAGAAAAAAAAATGTCTTCTTACGTTATTTGTTTAGTTTGTTACTTGAGAAGTTCCGCCGAAACGGAAATGTATATGTCACTGGGACACTTATACTAACAGAAAGTTAATCGAGTTGAAATGAAAAATGTGCTGAACTTTCATCTCTAAGTTCAATAAAAATACCATCAAATTCAAAATGAATCATGAGTATGATTTAGTACGTTATGTTTCATGTAATTTACAAGCAGAAGCAACTGAGAGCAAAAATACTTGCGGAAATGAGCACACTAAAAAACTTGCTACATTGTGCAATCTTAATTAAAAGTCTTATGTTTTTACAGCATTAAATTACTAATTATTAAATTTTCATTATTTCATCCTTACACAACATAATCCAATTCTGGAAAAAGAGTGGAAAATTATCAAAACCCATTAATTGTCTAATTATTTTGATCTCAAAACTTTGAAAATTTTACTTTTCATGGAAATAAATAGTAAAAAAAAATTAGCAATTTCCTTCTAATTAAAAAAACACACACCTGTAAACCTCCTTTTATCTTTCCTCCAAGGTTTTTTAAAGGTCTAGATAAACGCCTCCTGACGCATGCACAAAAACATGGAGGATTTCTGCATCAGGGAATGGACTGTATCTCAGCTTTTTTTTCTCAGACAAAACTGATTGTCCGTGGTTGTCTAAAGACAATTTCAAACTATGGGTACTAAGTCCGTAGGCACAAAACCAGTCACTGGGTATCATATGTCTGCATGCTGATAAAACATGAGAGTCTGGTGATATGGCTATCGGCTCAGGTGTAATATTCCATCGTTTAATTACAGTGTGGTGAATACCATCCATATAGTTCGGGCCTGTAGCTTTCCGCTACACCCTAAAACAGTCTTAAAATCAGATCGTTCAAAAAATCTCTATCTCGTTACTCCAAGGTAAGATGTGTATTTGACAGCATCAAATCTAACATGGGCCAAGCTTCGGCCTGCTGCACAGGAAGCTTCAGCATTCATCTTCCATCACTTCCCATATTTTATATAGCGTTAAAATATTTAGTATTTTTTTTTAAATTTTAGTTCGATATAATATGAAAAAGAATTAACAGATAACGCGTTGGGGATGTCAAAAATGCTCATAAAACTTGTAAATATTCATTATCTCAAACTATACTTTTTATTCCAATTTCGACTTAGATGTCATAAAAAGCCATTAAGTTTTATAGCATTAAATATTACAATGCATTTCTGCGTTAGTACAACATTATTTCTTTTTAATTTGACTCAAATACTACCACAGCAAACAAACAAAATATTTTTATAAGATTAAAAATTTGAACATAAAATAGCCCAAATGGAGACAGACAATAGCCGAATTTCACATGTGAAGAAAAAAACCATCTATTAAATTCAAACTTAACAAAAGTGTTACTTTTCCAGCACTTAGTCTGTGGCTCACAAAGAAAAGGGGAAGAAAGAAAAAGAAACCGTATCTCCTTTGAACGTATCCATTAGAAACGTATGGTACAGAGAACCGTTTCGTTTATCAAGGTCTGCTTTTATTTTTACTCCACGGTCAACACAGAAGTAATCATTAAATCAACAATGGATAATAGATTACAATGGATAGTAGTGCGTAATACAAGACTGGCTCTCAGCTGAAAGGAAATCAAATAACTCATTAGAGGAAATAAAATTCTCCTAAGAGTTTGACTTCGGAATTGCGCAATTCAAAGAAAACGGATTTCCGTAAGAGAGTATAATAACAATCGAATTTGCATTATGATGCATCTATATAAAAACGTTTCATCATTTTAAACTACTTTTCTTACAAAAGGGGAGCCTCCCCGTAAACTCCCGACGGTATTTGATTACGCGACCTGTAACCTCCTTTGAATTGTTTGGAAATTTAACTGTGATGTCAAGATGACGTCACAGAGAGACGAAATGTCACGAAAGTCATACAAACACAGCCATCCTTTCAGCAGGAAATAAATAAATAAAAAATATCGACAACAACAGCTTTCCATCACATCGATTTGTAACGGGTGCCTCTATGTGACTGGCTGAAGTTGTCAAGGATACTTTTCATGTTTCCTTTTATTATTATTTCCCATCTCACGGCACGCATACATCAGCCAGGTATTTATTATTTTTTCATAAACACTTCTGAATAGAGGAAATGTGGGACGCGCGAGAGACGACCTCACACAATCACCGGAGGAAAACAGCGCAGAAAACCGCAGTTGCCATACGGGTGTAGATGAAGGCAATGAGATGATTAGTCATTGGTCTCATCATCAACATTTAGTGCACTCTTATTTTGAATCACGAATTGATTAGATGTGAATATTGATGGTTATTCTGTAAAACTCATCTCTAAAGGAATGTTACGCTTTAAGTCATAAATATGTATCAGATGGGAGCCTTTTGATGCAGAAATAAGATTTGTGGTAAATTTATCATATGCTTAAAAACAATGTAAATCTAAGAAAAAAGAAATTGTTATCATCAAACCCATTTCTGAGTGATTTAAAATTTAACTATGCGTTGTAAAACTAATGCATTTTATTTTTTTCACAGCGTGAACAAGATTCAATATATAGGTATAACTTTGTTGCAAGGATAAAAAAGGCCGAAGAAAGAAACTGATTCTTTTATTCCTGAACTCAAAATTCAAAAATAGTTTTCTAGAAGGAGAAAAGATACAGCAACATCTGGAAATAAGAATCCTTCTATTTTTTGCAACAAAAAGTAAAGTTTCTAGTGACGACCCAGATACTATTGAAACTTATTTTTATGAATTTGTTCGTTTCTATATGTTTCATATTCGATTTTAAAATCACTACTGAATCAATGCTAATAATAATAGATATAAAGAGTAAATCTGCCAATTTATATTTATAAGATGAGTTAAAAGTAGCACAAGACACTGATCACATCGCCTTGTAATTGAAACTTCCCATCTTGCCACAGTTAAATATATTTAAAAGTGGATAGCAATGATGTCGACAGGCCTAAAAGTCGATAAGTGGATAAATATGAATGAACAAACCTGCTACAAAAGTGATACTTCAGACTTAGATCCACAGGGGGGGGGAAGGTTTCAAATTTGATAAAAGATTTCGACTCATTTGTTTAAAAGTCATAAATTTTGGAGACAACAGATTCCAATGAGGAATATACTACAACCATAGGTCAAGGAATAAAATATATTTAGCAGCTTAATATAATGGCGCATTTTAGAAATTTAAATTCTAATTTGCTAATTATCCTAAGAACAAAATATGATCAAAAGGAATGACAACAGCTAACCTTTCTCAAGATCTGATGCTCTACCATATCAATATAAATAATGAGAAGAATTGTATTATCTCTCCTGTCTTTTTTTCCTCTCTCATCGTTTGTCATCGAATTTTTTATGTATTCCACTTTAATTAAAATGATAATCTAGATTTAGTAAATAGCTAAGTTTGTAATGCCACCTTTTCACAAACAAATTAAAGATCTTAGAATTCAATCCATTGCACGTCGGCTTTGGTATATGTTAGCTTAATATAAAGAACTTTTTAGTAAAAGGAAGAAAGTATTTACAATTTCTTCTTTGTAAAAGTACCATTTTGTGTTTGCCTAATTTGAGAATAACAACCATTACTACTAGCTTCTGCTTCTAATAGATTAAATTTCGGGTATATCTGTATCCAACTTTTAACCTCGACTTATGTATTTTTCATCTGCCCAATCTAATACGTCATTTCAGGATATAATTGTATTCGTCCGATTGTTTTTAGTTTTTTGGCATTTGAAGAAAAATAACAAACAGTATTAAAAAAAATTTTAATGAAATTTACGTTCGCAAAATTCAATTTGTTTTAATTAGGTTTCAAACCAATTTAAATCGGTTTGAAACAACTACGAGACCTCTCTATCGGTCTCTATCCTTCTATAATATATATATAAAAAAATTTAACTTCCATATTCTATTTTTCTAGCTAGTAAACAAAGTTTTGGAGCTCAACCGATTTTGTGATGAAATAACAGCTATAAAGTCATAGTTTGACGCCAACTTTTTAAAATCGCATCTGCTGTCAAAGAAGTATATGTAATAATAATGCCATACTGGTAAGAACAGGTAAAAATATCTTCTACCCATAAATTTCAGAGACATCAAAACCTCCTCACCAAAACAACATTATGTTCTCACATAATAATAAAACTATTTCGATGAAAAAAATTTAATCAAAAAAGCAAGCAAAATTAACTGAATACGGAAGAAAGTTTGAAATTTTTATCAATAAAATTGTGGTAACCACTATAATAAAATATCTGAAAGTAGCAAAAAGTATACACAGATAGAGATACTATATGGTTGCATAAAAAATTTAGCTGGGCACATTTCATGCGTGCAATTCAAAAAGACTACAAAAGACAAATTTCCATATTCTGGGTGGTTTCCATAGAAGCACTTTGTGGTAGCAAAGTACTTTAAGGGTACCGTTTCAAAATGATATGATACATTAAAAACTCAAGAAACACGGCAATAAAAAGGAGAACAAAAAGTATGGCGGGACTCACCTGTTTCTGGAATTTGGGTTATGTAAAATAGTTTGTTGTTGGTCCACCTCCACAACACATTTCGTTCCCAATTCAATTTCTGTAAGAACGAAATACATGACATCAATTTCAACTGGAAAATCTATATACAGCATTGTTTTATTAAATGCACACATTAAAATAAAAAGTAATTTTAAACATATCATTAAATGTAAACGTAATGCACAGTTAAATATAACATCATTCAAATGAGAGCTTAAGATAATGTGCAACTGATTGCTAAATGATAAATCAAATTACAGTTTCATGAAAATGTAACAATACATAATCTAATTTAAAAAAAATAGAGCAGTTTTGTACGGAGGGAAGTCACATTTATTAGTTGCGATATTATATGTTACAATTAGTTAGGAAAAAGTTTAGTACATCATAGCAATGATAATACTGTATTAGTTTTGATTTCTCTTACCTTTGTATTGTTTTTTAAAATTTACTCTTAATTGTAGCAATTATAATGTGAAAACAAAACAATATGCTAATACTTCACGCATGTGAAGCACAGTTACCAAAACTATGAAATCAATGTTGTAAAATATACTTAAATATATTCCAAAAATTTACAAGAAAAAAAATTTGATATTAGTGAAAAGCATCATTTTTCACTTTTGAGAGTGGTGCAAAAATGAGTTGCCCCTTTCTCTCTTCGATAATATGCTTTGAATGAGGAAAAATTAAACATTTCCAATTAGTTTTTAACCAAAAATCTAATTAAAAGTTTAAAATTCATTCTTAGTGAGCACCTACTAATAAAAAAACTATTTGTCGAATTTGGTAGCGTTTTATGTGATTTTTAATCTTTCAAAAATCTGTAGATAGAATTTATTCTCGTTATTTAAAATGCAATTCCTGCTAGACTCCTAGGATTTCAAAATATCTTTATATAATTTTATTTCTATCGCAATTTTTGAATCAAAATGTTAAATTTTGCTCGCATAACAAACGTCTTCTAGAATCAGCTTAATTACTATTTCACTGTATTATATTTACATTATATAACTATTAAAATTGGTAGAATTTATTCATGAGATAATGCAAAGTAGAGGCATTCAGAGATTTGCATCCTCTCTCTATGGCACCACATTTATGGTCGATATACCCCATAGAAAATGAGATCTAATTAAATAATCCGATTCACAATTTTCAAGCTGACTGCAACATAGAAAGACATAATGCAATTCTCGAAGCATTCCGCAAGAAATTAAGTTTGTCTGTCTGTCTAAGTTCAAACAAAGTAGAAATTGCTGCGGCTTTTGCACTTGGAATTTGATTTAATCAAAATAGAGCAGAAAATATTCAGAAACTCGGCGAATTTTCGAAGAAAAGTTAATATTTAATTCCTTCAACAAATAAAAGAAAGTTAATTTTATAAAGAAACCAAGGAACAAAAGCTCCCTCCCCCCCCAAAAAAAAAGAAAGAAAGAAAAATCAAGTATACCTTAAATAAAACAAGCGCGCTTTTATTATGGCAAGCTAAGGAATTTGAAATTATAACTCTACCGTAGAAAATCTAATAACGTTTTTCAAACACTGTTTCGGAAAGGAGATTTCTCACACACTAATAAAAAACATTAAACAAAAATAACATTAGTAAACAAGTCTTTCTTTTTGAAACATTAACATGTTTGTTAATGTACTAAAAATTCTTACTTTGTGATAAAAATTTAATCGAATATTTTGTTTTACAGTTTTCATTTAAAAAAATTTCAATTATTATTTATTACTTTCATTTCTCAACTTAGAGTTAATAAATTATCAGCAGAGTTTCTTATTCTTCGTAGCCATGGTAATCTATGAAATTTAAACAATTCGACCACTTTATGTCTAGCCATAGAAATTCAATTAAACTGCCGAAAGAACTGAACGCCACTCAGCTAAATTAAAAATCTTCTCCAATTTATTTTTTAAAAACCCAATTGATAATAATAAATTCTGATAAAATTTTTCTTATATATGTTATTAAATTAAAAATTGTAAACACAACTGGTTAAAGCAGATAATAAAAAAGAAAACAATAACAATAACGAAGGGTTATTCATCTCAGAATGTTAGTTGTTAGAACCTTTGGACGAATTTGTATTATAAAAACAAATCTTTGCTTTTAAAATTATTTATTTACTCAATTCTTGCTTAAGCGTGAATAATGATTACAAACTTGAGCTTGCAACAAAATGTACGATTTCGTTCAATAAATCGTTAAACACCAACAAGAAAACTTGATATCGATTTCGTATTCAGTTTCATATTGCTCAGAGAGGGGCTTCAACAGACACTTAACGAATAAATCAAATATTATTCAAGTGCCAAGAAAAAAAAAATTCTTGTTAAAAAGAACCAATCAACCTCAATTTCCACAAGATTTTCGAATCACCATTTTTTCCTTCCCCATGACTCATCATCAATCTTGATGCAGAACATGTCCACCTACAGCTCGTTTTGCAATTTGTTCAGCTAAATGGCCTATATATCCTATGACACGGATCATTTAACATCTTTTCACACTTATTCCGTAAGTAACTGCACTTCTATTATTTTCGGAATAGGGCTACTTTTAAAGTTACATCTTAATGAACGTTTCACGTGGGAATTAAGACTGTAATGAAGCGTCCAAGAGAGGATTTAGGAAGGTTTTAAAGCAGAAAATAATTTAGTTGAATATCTTGAATGAATGGAAATTCTACTTTGAAAAAAACTAGATCCAGCTCTTAACATTTAGTTCACATAATCATTACTAATGTTGTTTATAATTGTAATATGTTTTATTGGGTTTTTTTCGCCGTTTGATAACACAAAACAAACAATATGTTAAAATTCAATTAATGATAGACAGGAAAAAGTAATAATAAAACTAAAATAAAAAGATTTAAATGAAATCTGATCTGCATATTTCAATGTATCATGTCAGAACATCATTTCTTGGACGGCCAAGCACCACGTACTCGTGTAAGTTAAATTACATTTTTATTCATTTTAATTACTTCATCGAATGAGTCACTTTAGTGCTGCAAACGATCCAAAAAACTTTGTCTCGCGTTTATCGTTTAAAAAAATATCACACTTCCCATTTATTTCATTTCATATAATCATGTGCTCGAAATGAAATTTTTTTATGTTTTATTTACTGTAGTCATTCACTTAAATTTTTTTAAAAAAAATCAGAGCTTTTGTAAATGCGATGGCAGCAAGTTATTAAAAGCTAATTTTTTGAGATCCTCGTGCAGATAATAAAATTTTTATTTTTCGGGTGCGGATTTTTGTTCATACCAAAAACCTCATCCCAAAAACAACATCAAGTCCAAACATGTTACAAGTCTGATACAATGGATTTATAAGTAGAAGCGAATTTTAAATTCAAAGAGAGCAACGTGATAGAAAGATCTAAACCAAATTAATACGTTTTCAACAGTATTCTTAAGCCATTAAATAAATAATTATACAATCAATGGAAAATGATATTACTTAATTTTATCAAGGTAAGTTTCCTTTTTAAAATAATCTGTCAAGCAAATTTATTTACATGACATAAAATAAAAGATTTAGAAAAAAAGGATCTTACTTACTTACAATTTTTTTTATAAATCATTCATTAGATTAAGTTTATGATATAAAATATTATTTGAATTTTCAATAATTCTAACACCTACTAACAAGCCAATAATTGACTATAATGAGAGAAAAGCTATAAATTCTTACCTTTTAAGAACATCGGAACGTAAAAGAACATTTATTTCATTATGAGCATTGTAATCACTTACTATATTATCGTGTATCATCAAGGCATTCATTTCTTTTACAATTAATACATAATTTCCTTCAATAAATATAAAATTGCTCAATAAACAATTGAAATCAGATGGAAACAATTTTTAAACTAAGGTTTCAGAAGTATGAAACTTTTTTTAAAAAATGGCAGGAAGAAATTTTTCTTATGAAAAATTTGTGAATGAAGTACAAGCTGTAAGAAATGTTATTAAATTTGTTGACTTGTATTACATATTGATTAATCCAATTCATATAACCACATGAGGGTATATCAGTTGCTTTATTCATGAGTTTTCATCCACAAAAGTATATCATATGTTTCATTCATAAGTTTGCTTTCTATTGAGTGATTACTATTAATTTGTTTATATCTAACTTGCATTTTCTACTTCAAACTTACAATGTTAAAATTCAATTTGTAATGAAAACTTTTTCAGGGAGAATAATTAAAAAAACAATATTAAAGCTTTTTAAGAAATCTCAAATTAAAAATTGGTAACGACTAGTGCTTTAAAACGAATTTTGTCTCCAAATCATTCAAATATTAAGATTCTGGAAATGGTAACGGACAAGAAAATATTTTCATTGCAATGAGGATGAGAAAATGACAAAAGAAGAATACAATAAAGCATTTAATTTAAATGCAATAATTTTTGTAGACTTGCAATTTTAAAAAAGCATTCTGTCTCAAATTGTTTTGATTGACCTATTAGACTATAGAGAAACAAATTCTAATACAGGCGAAAGTAATATTTGAAAACAAAAAATGGTTAATGTCGTACCTAAGAATAGATAAACAAATTCTAATAATATGCCAAAGTAAT